>MU160521.1:0-46169 GCA_015888305.1 Antheraea pernyi | reverse complement strand
TATGCTTGGTACACATATATGTTTCAATAACTTATATTTGTATGAATATGTAGCTTAGCTTAGGGTGTTTCCCCCCCTCCTCCCACCGTAGCCGGACCTAGGGAGGATGGGTCGGGGGCCCATCTTCCCATTGCACAGGTCCGGCAGACGGAGGAGACGGCCGGTGTGTACCCGGCTGTCTCCTAACTGGAGGGGGCCCGGCGGCGGCGCTTTCGCTGCTGGGCCAACCGCTGGGGCGGCACGCTGAAATCTTTAGAGATCGCGTGTCGCCCCGACTATAGCGGCAGAGGTACACCGGGGGGTTTTTAGTCAGTAGGAGTCTGACATACCCTCACGCTGACGCCTCCTCGCTGCCGAGCATGGCCGTAACCACGCCCGGCAACGAGAGGTCCTCTCCTACCGCCGCAGTCAGAGTGCGGCGTTGCTCCTCCCACGCAGCACACTCAGAACCGCTCGCATGTAACTAAGCTAACCTAAGCTAAGCTACATATTCATACTTATATGAGTTATTGAAATATATATTATATATATAATCATGGCGAGTCTTCTGAAGAGCTATTTAATTTAATACCTTCCTCTCCTTTTCTTACCCGAACCACGCGCGCTGAGCTTCGGAGCCATAATTTTACGGTAAATCCTACCTGGACACGAACTAAAAAGTTCTTAACTTCTTATCTCTGCCGTACCGTGAAGCTGTGGAACAATCTCCCGGCTAGTGTGTTCCCTCCTTCCTATAATATGGGGTCCTTCAAAAGTAACGTGAAGAGACATTTATGCAGGCCGGCATGACAGCGGCAACCGGTGAGGGATAGCGTGTCTCTCGGTAGTCGCCATTGTTTTTAGATTATATTGTGTTCACCATCAGGCACAGTACAGTCACTTTGCGGAGCTACGATAAATAAATAAAAAATATATACCAGCGATATGGAATACTAAATAAAAAGAGTTTATAAATAGTATATTTACAAACAATTATAGTGTTTATACTATGTTAAGCGTAAGGAATATGAGCTGACGTTTTAGCTAAAAAAATGTGATCCTGCTTAAATATAAATTCTAATACCAGATTCGATAGATGTATTTTATATGTAGAATTAAAATTTGAAAGTTCAATAGGTTACGTATAAATATACGATACATTAATATAATATATACGTTTTATACACAGGTATAGTAGTACATACATACATCATTTGTATATTCAATGTAAATCAACAACGATTAAAAATAAATGGTAGAATATCCCTACGAGAAGTTAGTATCATTCAATATACACATAAACTGTACTAACTACAATATGGTGCTGTGTTTTATTAACTCGGAATAAATTTTTATTTATGATAATCTATGTATTTAACACGTGAGAGTACATCAATGAGTTTAGAAAATATAGTTCTGTGCCGTCCCAATAGTGCATGCACTACATATAAACCGAGTGAATTTTGATTTAATGAAATATTCAAAACTGTACGGTAAAAGACGTTTCGACTCTCAAATTACTGCTCAGTGTTTTAATAAATATATAACACAACGTCGACCTAAGGCGGTACTTTATATGAGCTTATAAAAATTTCAAATCTTTGGAGACATTGAAACTTTATTAAGATCATGTTTATATTTTATATAGCTATGCCCGCGACTTCGTCTATGTGGAACCTGATGTACAAAACAATGACTAATAAAGTCATCTGAACGTATTTAGTCCATTCGCTTATCTACTTTTATCTCATACTTAAGTCGAGGCGCCATTAAAATGACCATAACTTTTGATAGAGTACACAGATTTTTATGAAACAAAGACTAGGTAGCTTGTAGGTGGTAGAGCCACGCTGAAGCTATTACTGGTTTCAGCATGAATGGGTCGGCTCGCTCGGGGTAGTACCACCCTCTAACAGAAAACCGACGTGAAGTAACAGTGCTTGCATTGTTGCGTTTCGTTCGATCAGTGGGAGCGCCGGAAACCCACCTCCATCACTTACAGCAGTTACACCTGTTCGTTTGCTTCCTATGATATAAAAAAACTAAGTTCTTCTCGAAGATATGCTTTATGACTTTCTTGGTGAGGTTTTATCGTGAACGCGTTTCAGTGTCATTAGCAGTGACGCGTATTGCGTCATGTAAATATTACATCATATAATTTGTAATAAAGAGACACATAAGGAAAAATAGCATGTTTTCGTAGGTTTGTAAATAAACTTTGAAACTCTTACAATATATTACGAATAAACCACCGACTAATAGGTATTTCTAAAATGGAAATACCAATTGATAAATTATATATTAATACGTGAAGCCTAAATTTTGGATTCCTTTTTAACGGAATTGGGCGAACGGATGGACGTGAAATTTGGCATAGTTAAAGTTAAATATGGAGGAGGAGTGCAGAAAGCTATTTATTTTATACAAATTGTATTAGAAGTACATTAAATTAATTAAAATATGCGTTACTCACACTACTGCTTCAATTTTACACGACATATACACACATGTAAATAAAAAAGACATTTTGGCATCTGTTAATAAAGGACTTCAAAAAAGGTTGTGAAGGAGGTTGCTATGCTCGACTGTATGTATTATATTACTCTTACGTTCCAATTACCCTTTTTCATTCTACATTCTACAATGATATTATAACATACAACTATTATTATAATATTTATCCCTTTAAAAAATCAATGAACTATGGTCGAATATCGACCACTGGGCGCCCACTAGTTTATCTTATAAGGTTAACTTTTTTCTTTTATAATTTATTAATTTATTTTTATACCCTTTCCATTCGTAATATGAAATATATATTTTACATTTCTTATTAATTTTGTTATCTTTTCAAGCTTGAAAAATAACTAATTACGTATTATAATTGCTTTCCGTACATTAGAACAAATTATTATATATAATATTGTTTTTATTATAGCAAGATTAATATCAATTTTGTATTATTTTATCACTACATATTATAAAACAAAGCCTGTTCTGGCTGTCTGTATGTCTGTCTGTTCGCGATAAACTCAAAAACTACTGAACGGATTTTCATGCACCTTTTACCAGCAGATAAAGTAATTTCTGAGGAAGGCTTAGGTTTATAATTTGTCACGGTTTTGTTTTATTATCTGGGATAATGTCTATTCTGTCTAATGTCTATAAAATAACTAAGATTTAATTTTATTCTGTTGTCTATTTATATTAATAGATCTGCGATATTGTCTGTACAATTTTTTTTTCAAAATATTTTCGTTTTAAGCACGTAACGCCGTGGTGTCTTTTTACTAGGACGTTTAAAAAAATGTCTGTTTGTATGTCTGGATATAAATTAAAGACTGCTAGATTGTTTTTGTTGAAATAATTTACATAGTAAATATATGCTAATGGGGAATTAATAAACTATAATATACAAGTTTCGTAAAAAAAATAGTAATAAAATGCTGATTATTTAATTTAATGAGAATTGTTAGACAGAAATACTATTAAAGTTATTGATCTGACGGGCCTTCACATACTGCCATTCATACTCACTCAGTCCGTGGGGCGAGCTCTTAAGACGCCAACCGCTTAGCAACAAGCTCAAAGGTGTTAAAGTAGCCAGCTCGGTTTGGGCTGTTGTCTACGATACGGATTTACGTCGGTCTTATACATATATGAATTGATTTTAATGGTTTCTGTGCGCGAAGCCAGTAAGAATACCTACGCAGATATGTCGGTAATATTGCACGTACCGATTTATACACGGACTTATTTTAGATGAGTATTCCGGTGTGTGGGTTTCTATAAATTTCTGAGCTTTGTTCTTTGCTTCACTTAGCTATACGTTTAATTTATATATGTCGCCTATTTTCTTTCTCATTCAAACTGTTTTTTACTTTTGTTATCTATATTATTTGAATAATAAACAAACGCGCAAAACGGTTAAATTAATGAAATCGCATTTTAATAATATTAGACCTATAATTTAAGAATAACAGATTATCTTTAAGTTTGGAAATTGTTTCAATATTGTAATTGCGCTAGTATCGCAAAACTCACAAATTCTTCCTAATATTATAAATACGAATGTGAGTTTGTTTGTTTGCTACAATTTTACATCCTAACTAGTCAACCAATAATGACTGAAATTTTACATATGCGTTATTAAGTGCACAGAAATCGGTATAGAATACCGTTCATCTACAAAAAAAGTACTATTTTCTAGAAATAGATTAAATTTACATGAAGCAAAAGCTAGTACAATATAATAAATAACATAATAATATACCTAGTCTTGCAATAAATATTGAAACAAAGAAAAAAATATTTTCTATTGCAAATAACATTTATTACTTTTACAGTGTGTTAGTTTATTACATAAATATAAAACAATTTAAAATATGAAAAGCTTATTCGAACTGGTCTCCATTGGCTGCAATACAGTCCTGTAAACGTTGAGGCCAGTTATCAATAGAAGCACGCACTGTTTCTGGGAAAATTCTTTACTTACACTCGTACGGATTGTTTTAGGGACTCCAAATTATCATGGCGTTTAGAGCAAGCCGTACTCTCTACACCGACGACATAATATATTGAAGTCGTGGTGCTCCAGAGGTTTGACCGGAAACCTGAACCTGAGACATGTTTTTGTAGCACTACTATATATGGCAAAAAAAATATAACTGTAGATTTCTCAGAGTTTGATATCGTCAATACGCTGTGGACTGGCGTGCGGATTATGTCCATAAATTCCTTCGGAAAGAGACCTATACCCCTGCAGTGGTCACTTACAGGCTGATATATTTAAATTCATCATCAATAAAATATAATGGTAAAACAAAATATAAATATTAAATAAACAATTAAAACAGTTACGTGAAAGAGGCTCAGATATAAGTAGGTACAAATTGAAAACGTGTTTGTTATACATAAAAACCATTCGGCCGGACGTCTTTCCGAGTGGTTACGTCAATCAATGTCTCTTGTGTAATTTGAATCAATCATGTCCCCTCTGATACGGTTGGGCTTTTTGTTCCTGGCCGTCACTTCTCATCTACTTCGTGACTTAAACAAGTACTTATACATTCATATAATTCAATATATATAATATAATATATATAATATAATATAATAAATAATTCAATCGCCTAATTACATTTTTTTAGAAGTTAATAATAAAATTATATGTCCCTTTAAATGTAATAAATATGTTGTCTGCGGATAAGATTTATTAAAGCTTTGAAAAAAATTATGTCACTTTTTTTTATAGTAGCACGGCAAAATGACTGCGCTATGCCTGATGGTAAGCACAGTACAATCCAAAAACAATGGCAACCACCGAGTGGCACACTATCCATCGCCGGTCGCCGCTGTCATGCCAGCCTGCAAAAAGCTGGATATGCACAGGCTGATCCCGAAACGCTACCCGCAGAAGCGAATCACTATGACGGGCTTTTTCGCCATATACATGGTGGTTGCGACCCAGTCAGGCTGTAAAACCCTACCACCCCACTTTCGCCAATGCCACGTTCGTTACTCAGCAGGG
Organism: Antheraea pernyi; assembly: GCA_015888305.1. Lineage (NCBI taxonomy): Eukaryota > Metazoa > Arthropoda > Insecta > Lepidoptera > Saturniidae > Antheraea > Antheraea pernyi. Next base: position 40,660 of record MU160521.1, on the reverse strand, counting down.
TGCACCACGTGCAGGTGAGGTTGACTTGGGTATCTCAAGTCTTGTGATGTTATTCGGCACTCCTGACACCCCAATAACTTAAATAATATCTTCACTAGCCACGGTATATCTTTGATTTCTTTGACATGAATAATTATTTAGGAAAGAGAAAGGTAATAATCGATAATTAATCGTAATTTATGGAGTATATTTACATAGTGTTGGATATATATTATTATTGTTTATTCTCAAGAAAACGAAGTTCATTATATAAATATAAATAATATACAAAAAATTAGAAGCTATTTAGTTAAAATAAGAAATTAAATTTTTTTGAATTGAGGTAGTAACAAAAATGGACTGTCACATTGTTTCGCAACATTATATAACCACCGATATCCAGTACTTTAGGAAAAGACTACGAGAGGTTTCACTGACCTGTTGGTACTGTTGCGAAGTCTACCTAGGATGGCTGCCAATCTCTTAACGCATGATCGAATAAAAATCATATTTATATCTTACAATATTGTATATCTCAAAAAGCAATATTTATTTCGTTTTACTGTAAAATTAAGTTTATTGCGAGTGATAAAACGGCAAAACAATTGTAATAATCGACATATGAATTTTGTTAAACAAAATACTATTACGTAGTATCATCATAAAGATACCACAGCAAAAGGAATGTAATTCACATAAATAGTGTTAGAACCCTAAAAAGCGACACGTAATCATTTATTATAGTAATAAGAGCGGCAAACTGTGGTGGCCGTTTTGACACATTACAACAGTGACGTGAAATGTCGTTTGTTTTTTTCGAAAAAAAAATATCCAAATGCTGCCGTGTTTTGAATTAAAAATTGACGCGAGTGTGCTGGATTGATAGTTGTGCTTACCAATAATGCTATATATCTAATTATATACAGGCTACAAATATGCGTATATTATATAATTTAAAATTTTTAATATAATAAATGCCGAATTGTGTGTAAATAAGCACACTAATAATTATAATCTATTGAGGATCCTGTCTGTGCGCAGAACACAACGTTTGCATAGTGATACCACGTTTGCTGACACTTCATCGACAGTGCGAACAATGCACGACTTACCTCTATTCTGTTTTGTCGTACCGGTCAAATGTACTCCGTTAAGTTACATACACTGTCAAACGGTGCTGTTTTTTTGTTAGCAAAAACGTGAAAAAACTTATTTACAGGACCATATTCTATAGTTATACATATACATATACTAGCGGGGCCCGCCAGACGTTATCCCGCCCTGATATAAAAACATTGAAAAATTATATACTGAAACCTTCCTCGTAAATCACTTTATCCACTGGTGGAAACCGCATGAAAATCCGTTCGGTAGTTTTTGAGTTTATCGCGAACAGACAGACAGACAGACAGACACGGTAGGGAACTTTGTTTTATATTATGTAATGATAATTTACAAATATGTGCTACATTCATTCTGTGTCCTAATACATTCGATAAATTTTAGGACATAGTAATTTTCGCCTCCAAACGCCTCAATTTATACAAAATCCAAGAGCGGTCAATCGTCAAAACGGCCACCATAGCGTACCGCTATTATAAACGCTATAACGCTATAAACTCGTTTAGCATCATCCTGGAAAGGGAGCTAGATTAGGGAAACGCCATATCTTTTGATATTCATTAGAGATCACTACATAGAACTCATATTTGCTTATAAACTGCGCGTCAATTACACGAACAGAGGAATATATATTAGCATGTATTGAAAAAATGAAGATAAGACCGAAGATTAAAGCTTCACGTTTTTATTTATTCAGTGATTGTGCGAAATCGTGAGCGTCATGCCTATGAATTAGTTGGCTCGACATGTTTGATGTATGGAATATTTTCAAACAATTTATGTGATTCTATAAATTACGTTCCCGATCAATATTCGTAAGACGTTGCCGAAACTTAATACATTTTGGATTGGATCGTACGAATAATCTATTTAACTTGTAAAGGTCTTTGTTCATATCTACACATATAATAATAATGTAAATGTAATGTGTCTGTAATGTTTAGATCTTTGTGATGAAAATTGTTGCTGGGAATAAGTAATGGAATAACATTTCAATCACTTTTAAAAGTATTTGTCTGTTTGTCTCATTGATTGTGCACGCATCGCTGCTAAATTAGTACATTTATGACAAAACGTATAAATCGTAAAGCATATATTCGAGTAATATTTAGTCATTGTTTAATTAAAATCGGTGAACTATCAAAAATTATTGTGATTTGAATGAAGGCGCGAGTACGTACGAGAGGAGAGTAGTTAAAGTCTCATCCTACAACCAAGATATTTTATAATATGTCCATATAAATAAAATGATAAATTTATTTATTTATTTATTTTTATTTTATGTATTTAGCACACCAACATAAATATTACACATAGATAAAATTACATGTGGTAAATTACAAAATAAAATTACAGTGTAATAATTACAATCACAGGCATGCATGACATTAATAGATGACAAAATAAACTAATTCTAATTAGTAACTATATAGACAGAATAACAATTTTTTTTATAAGTACACAATTAGGTTATGTTTTTAATCAAATGCCGCTTGAATGATCCAAATGCATCACAAAATATGTCGATGTTGTTATTTGTTGTGTATAAAGGTATATTGTTATCTGAAAAACTACTCGGTAGATAAGAAACATTTTTTTTAACAACGCAGACGAAGTCGCGCGTCTCAGCTAGTAATATATAAATTCATAATATCATTTTCGTTTTACTTTCTCCATATAAAACGATAATTTTATATGCAAGGACCCTAATACTTTGGTTACTGAATATCAACTAAACGAAATTTTGGTATTAGAAAAAAATGTAGGTACTGACGATATTCGAAGTTTGTATTATATTATACTTGTACGATACAATATATCTATATATATTTTTATATCATAGCAGGTAAACGAATAGGTGGGTCACCTGATGTTAAGTGATCGCCACCGTCCATAAACGCTAGCATCACCAGAAGTGTCGCATGTACGTTGCCAGCCTGTGTTAGGGGGAGGTGGCTCTCCGGCGCTCTCACTGACCGAACGAAACACAACAATGCAAGCACTGTTACTTCACGTCCGTGTTCTGTGAAAGGGTGGCAGTATCCCGGGCGAACCGACCCATTGATGCTGAAACCAGTAATAACTTCAGCGTGGTTCTACCACCTACAAAAAAAACTACATACTACTACATAATTATAGTCTTTATTGAAGAGTAATAAGCTCTGCAATTCGAATGGTAAGTAGGTTTTTTCTAAGTACGTCTGGCTAACAACCACTCTCGAGTTGAACATCTGTTACTGTTACACTGTTACATCTGTTACATCTGTTAATGGTGGTAGAGCCACGCTGAAACTATTACTGGTTTCAGCATGAATGGGTCGGCTCGTCCGGAGTAGTACCACCCTCTCATAGAAAACCCACGTGAAGTAACAGTGCTTGCATTGTTGCGTTTCGTTCGGTCAGTTAGAGCGCCGGAGGCCCACCTCCCCTCCCCTCTCCTCTCTCCTCTACCTCCCCTAACCCTTCCCCCCAAAGGGTGGCAATGCACTTACAACTACTCTGGTGTTGTTAGTGTTCATGGACGGTAGTGATCACTTAACATCAGGTGACCCACATGTTCGTTTGCCACCACTGACATAAAAAAAAACCACTCACGAAGCACCTGGTAATGCGTTCCGGGAACTGCACACGAGAGCCAGTCGCCTCTAGGCTTAGCATGTTTACCATCTTAGATCAAAGTGTCTTCTAACATCACATGGAGTTACCTATAAAGTATGTAAAAGGTGAATATCATCGTTTGTTTCTAACAAGAACTCAAGAAATTTAGATAGCATTACATTACACAAAACTGTCAAAACCCTAAGCCATTAATATTCGGTTCAAATCCGAGAGGAAATATCGTGGATGTTAATCGAGTCTATATTGAAAATATGGATCAATACCGTACACGTGTAACATCAAATATGGAGGGAAGGGGCAAAGCCTTTACTTGAGGTGACGAAGATACAGACACCATTATAATTTTCCAATGCAAGAATTATGTCCCCTGTCATCCGTTGTTATTCTTCGTGAGGTTGATATGTTTTGTTCGTATTAATGGGTTAACTATATATACTTCTAGAATGATATTGTTGAATTCTTTTCTCCCTTTTGTTTTCTACGAAATGGCTAATGTAGACGTTATTTTGATATATGAATACATTGTTTTGTTATTAAGAATAAGACACTCATATCTAATGTGACCGTTGTTTTTAATGAACGAATATTTATTATGTTTTCATTTTCACTTTATTAATTTCAAACAGTACGACAGAACTTCATTCTGTGTTTTTTAATCTTATTGACATCCCATCTATGACAATATACTACTTATTGTTCATAATATGTATCGAATGGATGTTGTTGAATAATTCCTGAAATATTGTAAAAATAATTGTACTTAACAAAAACTGTAATATTATATTTTTATATTCAAACATTTAATAACTACTATAGATTTATAAGCTGTGTTCAAGTTAATTACAAATGGCATACAACTTATACTCGAAATCAAATATAGGGCTGTCAAAACTGTACAGTATGCTTATGTTGATACTTGGGTATAACAAATAGCAACTGCTCACGACTTGGCGCTATTTAAATCACAAAATAAAAATAAAACATTATTTCGCGACACCTAGTGGTGAATTATAGTTAAGTATACGGCAAAAAACTTTTTTAATTAAAAAAAACACTCAGATTTGCCTAAACCTTAACATTATTAAAATACATTACACAAGTAGACCATAAACTATTCGTTTGCGGTATAACAATACACATTTTATATAATATCCAGTATTGTTATTCATTTGTTTTTTCTTCACAGGACCATTCTTATGATATTAAAATACTTAAGTTACTATAATACATTTGTAAAATAGAGCCAACAGCTCACACTCTGCGTTTCCCGAAACTCCCGAGATTCAGTATCACTGTTACAGCTTCGGGTAGGTCAGGCTCCCTAGTCCCGGGCGACAGAAACCGAAAGTACCGGGAACCAGTTCAAGTGCAGTGGAGGGGAGCTCGGGGCGGACGGGAAGGCGTGACCCGGTCGCGGCACAGCCTCAACCCGGGATTTTATTGGGCTTTACAGTTGGGTTGCGAACTTCCAAACTCCGGTTCACGGGAGATATACGAATCGAATATGGGGCGACATTGAAAGGAACGTGTTATTTTTTTAATCTTCGATATTTGACAACATTTTTTAGAAACAATGGAACTGGAAATGGAATTTCAACAGACATACCAAAAATAAGAGTACGATCGAAAATATTGCCCTTTGTTATACAAAACATTGGAATAACTATCCTCCTTTATAAATTTTGAAATCAAATATAGACTAAATTATTTATTTTTCATAATTTGTAAATTCACATCATTAACATTAGTCTGTTATGCACATCTATTGGCATTTCGAGTAATAATTACGTACATTTTTATACAGTTTGTTGATTAATCAAACATATGGTGACCTCCACAAGTTCAGTACAAAATACCAATTTTACATGTGTACAGGCAACTATACTACGCGTCGCTAGTGTAGCGCAAGCGCAATACATTACGAGCATGTCGAAGTCATCGGTGACGCTAACTCATAAGTATTTCCCCTACCAAAAATTGCCCAACTTTTTTTTACAAAATATGTCGTTTTTTTTAATTACCTTAGATTAACTTGAAATTAATAAATAAAAAAATTATAATTCCTAGAAATAGAAAAAGTATATCGTATTGAAATAAAGTCTGTCGTAAAATATCAGTGCAGGTAAAGTACCTAAAGGTTATATCAACATGTTTATGTTACTAATTAATTTTAGTTATTTTCAGACCAATTTACAAATAAATGGATAACCAATATAACAAAAAACTAAATGATTTCTCTTTATCCACTTTCGCATATTCCATTCCTTTGTCATGATTTTATAGCATGGAACTAAACTCGAATAGTGAGTAATTAACATTCTCGATTTAACAGGAAAAATATATCAGTGTTTATAGATATACTGTACCTTATAAAAATAACTTTGGAAATATTATTTTTTAATATCATAACATTCCTTTTGAACGATTATACAGTTAATAAGAAAGCACGTGAGTACTGTATTTCCTAATAAGAAAGATGTACCCAACAAGGAAAACTGTTCATCCGGTGGGCCGTTTCTCAGTATTCTCTGTGACTCACACCCAGGATCTTATTAAAAACCCTTAACATAACGCATAAGGTATTTCACTTTTTATTTCATTCCTTAGATACATTCTTTTATGTTTACTTTCGTAAAAACAGGTAGGCAATATTGTAGAATTAAAGCGTTACTTTAAGTATTCCTCTGAAGTAACTCCGAAATATATTAATTGATAAATATTTATATTGAAGTGGTAATTTATACCAAAATGAATTATTTGCTGTATAGAAAATGCGTTACAACCGAGCATCTAAAAATAATTGTTAATACAAAGACAAATACAAACATACCGCAATCTTTATATATGAATTTCTTCTGTACATCTGTATGTCACTGAACTCCTTCTAAACGGCTGGACCGATTTTAATGAAATTTTGTGTGCCTGTTCCAGTGGATCCGAAAATGGTTTAGATCCACAATTGGACCCGGTAGGTGGCGGTACGCTTGGCTTTTCAGATTTTTTAAATTATCAAAGCAGGACAACGTCCTACCCACCGCTAGTATTCCTATAAATAGGCTTGACCAACATTTTTATTCTTTAGTTAAAATTGCAGCTATAAAAATAAATTATATAATTTGAGTCCTTAAAAAGCATTTGTGAACGTCAAAACACTACAAATACGAGAGTGAATGGCAATAAACAATACAATAATCAAAATCAATTAATTATGTATTAATTAGTGACTTATAAGGTTTCGCTGACGGATTGCCACAATGAGAATACCATCTGTAAATAAACATATAACCATAAATAAACAATTCTAAGTTATTATTTACATTTACTGAATAGTTTATGAGAACAGTTAATTACTCCTTTAACGGAATTTCATATTCTATGCTTATCTATGATATAGAAATAAACCGTGAATCGTATAAGATTGAATAATTCCAACATTATGTAAACGATCACGTTATAACTTGGCAACACCACGTGTTTTTCCATAAAAAAGGATGTTATACTATTTATTCTATTATAAATCGCTAAAAGATTATAAATCATTTAGTTTTATACTCTTATTTCAAGCGGATGGAGTCGCAAATAGTTTCTTGTAAAAATATATATTTAAAGTTTTCATATTTCCATTTAGTTAATTATAAACTATAGAGGAATTTCAAAAATATATTATTTTCGTGTCCGTAACCTCTACATCTAGTTTTTAGTCTACGACAGAATGGTGTTGATAATTTTTCTAATGTAAAAAATGGCGACATGTCATGTCATGATTATAAAAGTAATCATTATTTTAATACGTGAAGCCTAAATTTTGTATCCCTTTTTAACGGAATTGGGCGAACGGATGAACGTGAAATTTGGCATAGTTAAAGTTTGTATGGAGGAGAAGTGCAGAAACCTATTTATTTTATATAAAATGCATTACAAGCACATTAAATTAATTAAAATATGCATTACTCACACTAAACTTCAATTTTACACAACTTATACACACATGTAAATAAAAAAGACATTATGACATCTGTCAATAAAGGACTTCCAAAAAGGTTGTGAAGGAGGTCGCTATGTATTATTTTACTCTTACGTTCCAATTACCCTTTTTCATTCTACATTCAACAATGATATTATAACATACAACTATTATTATAATAACAGAAACCATGATAAAACCTTTGATTAAAGAAGAAAGTTGACAAAAGAACCCTAATAAAGTTCAAATTTTAAAAAATCAATGAACTATGGTCGAATGTCGACCAATGGGCGCCCACTAGTAATTATAACTAGCCATGAAAGACTCCCTAATTTCATATTTCGCGAGAGAAGGCGATAGCAAAAATGGTAAAATTGTATCTTTTGGTTATGTATTTTTTATTAATCATAATGTAAACTAACATAAACCTGACCTATAAGAAGATTTTAGTATTATATAGATGCAGTAGTTTCATTGCTTTACTAAGACTTGCTTATTATCACAAAATGGCTTTTTTTTTTTTATCGTAGCACGGCAAAGTGACTTTACTGTGCCTGATGGTGAGCACAGTATAATCTAAAAACAATGGCGACCACCGAGAGACACACTATCCCTCACCGGTCGCCGCTGTCATGCCGGCTTGCATAAATGTCTCTTCACGTTACGCTTGAAGGACCCCATATTATAGGAAGGAGGGAACACACTGGCCGGGAGATTGTTCCACAGCTTCACGGTACGGCAGAGATAAGAAGTTGCGAACTTTTTAGTTCGTGCCCAGATAGGATTTACCGTAAAACTATGGCTCCGGAGCCCAGCACGCGTGGTTCGGGTATGAAAAGGAGAGGAAGGTATTAAATTGAATAGCTCTTCAGAACACTCGCCATGATACAGACGGTAGAACACGCTCAGAGAGGCAATGTCATTTATATCAGGCAATATTGATTGAGGCAATCATTTTATATCTCATATTTAGTGTTTATTGTTTAGGCTAGCGATAATTAAAGAGCTGAGATCATATACTGATAGGTAGCCACTGTAGAGGATGAGTCGAAATGTATAGTCTGCTAGTGCGTTGTTAACCCTTGCCGCCAGCACTGACACAAAACCTTACATCACTGCAACAACATTACACATATCACCTCCACACACTTGCACGCATACACGCTTACACATGCAAGTGGAAGGGTTTTATTTTTCCACTTATCAAACTGAAATAGTTTAGAAAAAAATATCCGACACAAAATACATATAAGAGTTGTTGCGGTATGTATGCTTGGTACATATATGTTTCAATAACTCATATAAGTATGAATATGTAGCTTAGGTTAGCTCAGATAGGTCGCGAATTGCATGAGTCAGGCAACAGCCCAAGCCGAGGTGTGCCGTGCACTGAGTGCCGTAAGCGCTCGCCTTAGTAGTCCGGTGAAGCTGTAAAGACCTTTCTAGGTCAATAGGGTAATCAGTTCGAGAAAAAAAAGCCAGCACTAACTAGACTTTCTGTTGTTGTAAATCTGTATCCTATTAATTACAATCAAATTATATATGAACGAACGAACTTGTAAATACTATCGTATAATATTACCAGCTGATACCCCAAGGCTTCAATGTGCTTTAAATACATTTTTCACGGGAACAGGCCAATGGAATCCAAAACATAAGTAGCGCAGAATCATCAACAAAAAATTCTGCATTAAATGATAATAAATTCTATGCCGATACGTTCAGTAGTTTTAACATGATTGACCTTCATAAGAACTGTAGTTTCGTTATATGTATAGGTAGCTATTGTCTCTATTTTACGCATAGAGTTTAAGAGTTGTAGAGCCACACTGAAGCTATTATTGGTTTCAGCATGAATGGATCGGCTCGTCTGGGGTAGTACCACCCTCTCACAGAAAACCGACGTGAAGCGCCAGAGGCCCACCTCTCTTCCCCTCTCCTCTCCCCCTCACTCCTTTTCTCCCAAACACAGACTGGCAACGCACTATCGACAACCCCCGGGTGTTGTTAGTGTCTATGGACTGTGGTGATCACTTAAGATGACCCACAAGTTCGTTTGTCAGGGATGACATTAAAAAAAAAATAGAGTGTTAACAGCAGAAGGCACATTACAATTCAATGCGTTACACAGGAGACCAAAGGAATATCTATCATAAACAAACCATGTGAAGTCGAGACCACCTGGGCGGAAATGTATGTACCTAAGTTATACACAATATAGGTCAGACATATGAGTAGTATGCTTTGTTGACGTAACCGAACACTATATTGCAAAATCGCTTACCCATGACTGACGTAAGTAATATTTCAAAGTTAAACTGTGCAGCGATGTTTAAATGTGGCAAATTAAAACGATAAACACGTTAAAAAGGAGGTTTGCTATGAGTAAAGCAGTTGCCCTACATTTCAACCTATTTGGCTGACACATTAACGATACTCTAGCGAGCGATTATTTGGCAGTATTAAATTACCGTTGCATATACGAATACCGTTCGATTTTATTAAGTAGATTTTACACTAGTTGGCCGCCTCGGCGTCGCGTGGGCATACTGACGAAGAAAATGGGAGTAATTGATATCTTTACAGTACGACTAGTTATGCAATATAATAAAATAGAAACAGAGGGGTGTTTTGGGGTGGGTTTTGGGGTGTAAGAGGTGTCAAATAACATCTAAGACTTGAGACATCCAAGCCAACCTCACCTGCACGTGGTGCACCCTGCTGAATAACGAACGAACGAGGCAATGGCGAAAGCGTGGTCAGTTTTACAGCCTGACTGGGTCGCAACCACCATGTATATGGCGAAAAAGTCCGTCATAGTGATTCGCTTTTGCGGGTCGCGTTTCGGGATCAGCCTGTGCTTATTTCTCAAGATCAGCTTTTCGCAGGCCGGCATGACAGCGGCGACCGGCGATGGATAGTATGTCTCTCGGTGGTCGCCATTGTTTTTGGATTGTACTGTGTTTACCATCAGGCACAGTGCAGTAATTTTGCCAAGCAATAATAAACAAAAAAAAACTAATCTGCGATAGAGCCGAGCCCATTCTGGTGAAAATTTTACTTGTAGATAAAAAACTATTTTAATAATAACAAAAGGTTTTATTTAAAAAAAATCTAACTATAATGAATTGTGCTTGTTCTGAATGAACTGTTCGCTACAACCGATGTACAACTGTGACATGCTACTACATTAACATTAATATGCAAATCCTTACAAATTTATATAACCTTCAATATTCAAAGAAGCAATTCTAAAAATAATACAACGAAAATATACTTATAGTAGAGTTTTATCATTTACGTCCCAGACGATGCCCAATCGAAAGTTTTAATGGAGAACGTTCTTATCGGCGGCAACAGATACAGCCAGCCAACGTGCGTATCGATTGACGCTATGTAGGTCACAGGCTCACAGGTCAAAGGTCACGGGTAGGTCACCTCACCCAGCCTCGTCAGTGTAAATAGTCTGAAGACGCCCGCTCTCGCACCGACTGCCTTGAGACAGGACTAATGCTGTCACTTTTTACACTCGGTATAGCGATAACTTATCAATGAACAAGGCCACTACATTTTTCGTCATTGCCGTTGAATGAAAAATACTATTTAGTAAATCAGACAAAAGAGATTTGTGTTGGTACTTTTCAAAATCAGCTAAATCTCATTTTAGTCATTCATATAACGTGTTTAGTTTTTTTTGAAGTTATACTTGTTTTGGCGCGTTAGGGAAAAATGATGAGAGCAAATTTTTACCGTCACGAAAACCGACACCCTGAAGTTAGCTATAGTGAACATTTTGTTTCTTTGTATTTGTTGTTTGTATTTCTTTGCATTAAAATTTTCAATGTATTAAATACCTTTTTTCTATTGTTAGTATCGTTTTTTCTACAAACGTAGAATAAGACGAAAGATAAAAAATTTTAAAAGATTTTTATCTTGTTACGTCAAAGAAGTATAACTTCTAACGCGTGTAGATAAGTACACATACACTTTTTTTTTAAGATTTCCAGTTTTTATACACTGAGAACAAAGTTTAAATTTTGCTGTTCATAAGGTTTTTAGTTTTTTTTAATGATCTTCATATTTTACGTGTCCAACATTTGAAGATCTTGAGAAATAACGAAAAATATAGTGTTAGGAAATATTGGATTTAGCTGATTTCAAAATGTTACGACACATTTGTAGTAAAAATTGTTTTTTCGGTACATTTCAGCCAAAATATCTATTTAGCCTGGCAAATCTTCGGAGAATACTTTTTTTTAAATTATTTGTTTCCGTTTTGTGATAATGTGATGACACTATATCACATGGCGAGCACAATGCACTTCAGCAAATACGGTAATCACCTACACATATACAATCATAGCAGGCTTTGCTGTCACCTCATTGTACACTGATATATCTACGCGGAACAAAACAGAAGAGTAACTGTTGGGTCTATATCACTAATTGGGTATAGATACCTTGTTTACTTTTTTAATATATCTACATCAGCTGACCAGTGTTTAATGTTCGCTATCCATCGGGACACAGATAATATAGGTCAGACATATGAGTAGTATGCTTTGTTGACGTAACCGAACACTATATTGCAAAATTGCTTACCCATGACTGACGTAAGTAATATTTCAAAGTTAAACTGTGCAGCGATGTTTAAATGTGGCAAATTAAAACGATAAACACGTTAAAAAGGAGGTTTGCTATGAGTAAAGCAGTTGCCCTACATTTCAACCTATTTGGCTGACACATTAACGATACTCTAGCGAGCGATTATTTGGCAGTATTAAATTACCGTTGCATATACGAATACCGTTCGATTTTATTAAGTAGATTTTACACTAGTTGGCCGCCTCGGCGTCGCGTGGGCATACTGACGAAGAAAATGGGAGTAATTGATATCTTTACAGTACGACTAGTTATGTACTATAATAAAATAGAAACAGAGGGGTGTTTTGGGGTGGGTTTTGGGGTGTAAGAGGTGTCAAATAACATCTAAGACTTGAGACAGCGAAGCCAACCTCACCTGCACGTGGTGCACCCTGCTGAATAACGAACGAGGCAATGGCGAAAGCGTGGTCAGTTTTACAGCCTGACTGGGTCGCAACCTCCATGTATATGGCGAAAAAGTCCATCATAGTGATTCGCTTTTGCGGGTCGCGTTTCGGGATCAGCCTGTGCTTATTTCTCAAGATCAGCTTTTCGCAGGCCGGCATGACAGCGGCGACCGGCGATGGATAGTATGTCTCTCGGTGGTCGCCATTGTTTTTGGATTGTACTGCGCTTACCATCAGACACAGTACAGTCATTTTGCCAAGCTATAATAAACAAAAACTAATCTGCGATAGAGCTGAGCCCATTCTGATGAAAATTTTACTTGTAGATAAAAAACTATTTTGATAATAAAAAAGGTTTAGTTAAAAAAAATCTAACTATAATAAATTGTACTTGTTCTGAATGAACTGTTCAGCTACAACCTATGTACAACAGTGACATGCTACTACATTAACATTAATATGCAAATCCTTACAAATTTATATAACCTTCAATATTCAAAGAAGCAATTCTAAAAATAATACAACGAAAATATACTTATAGTAGAGTTTTATCATTTACGTCCCAGACGATGCCCAATCGAAAGTTTTAATGGAGAACGTTCTTATCGGCGGCAACAGATACAGCCAGCCAACGTGCGTATCGATTGACGCTATGTAGGTCACAGGCTCACAGGTCAAAGGTCACGGGTAGGTCACCTCACCCAGCCTCGTCAGTGTAAATAGTCTGAAGACGCCCGCTCTCGCACCGACTGCCTTGAGACAGGACTAATGCTGTCACTTTTTACACTCGCTATAGCGATAACTTATCAATGAACAAGGCCACTACATTTTTCGTCATTGCCGTTGAATGAAAAATACTATTTAGTAAAACAGACAAAAGATATTTGTGTTGGTACTTTTCAAAATCAGCTAAATCTCATATAGGCGTTTATATTTTATCCATAATATTGTGTTTTTTCACCGTATATCGAGGAATATTTGTAGGATATTGTGTAATATATTTAAATGATTTATATATTTAAATGCAGCAAACTTTATTAAACCATTGAAATGACTAAAAAATAAATACATTTGTCGACAAGTCCGTGAATAGTCGAACTGTCTATCTTTTCAAATCATTCCAAATATAAACTCATAGTTTATAAGTAATAAAATAACTATATACTTTTTACAACTGAGTAAAGTTTAACTGAACAAAATACAGGCTGATCCATTTCATGTAGATAATTAAATATTTATTAGTACTTGTCTAAAATTCGTGTCTGTTATAAATAACGTATTACATTCTTATACAATGTAAATAAATATTAGGTTCGGAATACAAAATTGCGTGTATTCTACAATGTATTTTAACAGCCTTGTTTTTACGATCGAAAGGCCATTGAGGGGATAAACAAAGGGCGATGCTGACATTGCTAGTAGTGAGGCTCAGTGTGTACCGCCTCGATTTTACGTACTCATATTATACGAACACATCAATGTCTGTCTATATATAATTAATTAGTCTTTTGTACACGTAAGAAATAAACTGTTTGTTAGTTTATTTCTATTTTATTGGCACGGATATAGCAGTTTCTTTTAATAGCCGCTTTTGCCTGGTCGCTGTCACCATGCTGAGTTTTATGGTTTCGAATCCCACAAGGACAAATATTTGTGGTCACTACACTGACTGTTGTGGTTACGTATCCCATACAAGACAAAGGATCCACAAATTATTATACAAATTTTGGTGTAATTTGTGTTCGTCAATTGCATATATGTAAAATGTTCTGCGACATAGTACGTAATTCCAGTATTTAAAATAATTAAAAGGGAATTACGTACTATGTCGCAGAACATTTTACATATATGCAATTGACGAACACAAATTACACCAAAATTTGTATAATAATTTGTGGATCCTTTGTCTTGTATGGGATACGTAACCACAACAGTCAGTGTAGTGACCACAAATATTTGTCCTTGTGGGATTCGAAACCATAAAACTCAGCATGGTGACAGCGACCAGGCAAAAACTATTGGGTCTATATCACTAATCGGGTATAGATACCTTGTTTAATTTTTAATATATCTATATCAGCTGACCAGTGTTTAATGTTCGGTATACATCAGGACACAATTGGCTTAAATTTACGTCGTAGTTTCGTATCTTTTAAATACTTTTTAATTATTTTAAATACTGGAATTACGTACTATGTCGCAGAACATTTTATACATACAATTGACGAACACAAATTATACCAAAACTTGTATAATAATTTGTGGATCACTCAAATAATTGTCTTGTATGGGATACGTAACCACAACAGTCAACGGAGTGACCACAATTATTTGTCCTTGTGGGATTCGAAACCATAAAACTCAGCATGGTGACAGCGACCAGGCAAAAGCGGCTATTAAAAGAAACTGCTATATCCGTGCCAATAAAATAGAAATAAACTAACAAACAGTTTATTTCTTACGTGTACAAAAGACTAATTAATTATATATAGACAGACATTGATGTGTTCGTATAATATGAGTACGTAAAATCGAGGCGGTACACACTGAGCCTCACTACTAGCAATGTCAGCATCGCCCTTTGTTTATCCCCTCAATGGCCTTTCGATCGTAAAAACAAGGCTGTTAAAATACATTGTAGAATACACGCAATTTTGTATTCCGAACCTAATATTTATTTACATTGTATAAGAATGTAATACGTTATTTATAACAGACACGAATTTTAGACAAGTACTAATAAATATTTAATTATCTACATGAAATGGATCAGCCTGTATTTTGTTCAGTTAAACTTTACTCAGTTGTAAAAAGTATATAGTTATTTTATTACTTATAAACTATGAGTTTATATTTGGAATGATTTGAAAAGATAGACAGTTCGACTATTCACGGACTTGTCGACCGACACATGTATTTTAATATTTAGCTATTTCAATGTTTTAATAAAGTTTGCTGCATTTAAATATATATTATGTTATTTTAATAGTTGTACCAAAGGCCGGTACACACCACCCAGAATAGTTTTATCTATTACGAATCGAAACTAGTGTCTTCTGTACTACATGTAGTGTACTGTAGTGTGTAGTGTGATCTATATAAATTAAATGATGGATGTCTGCCGTTCTGCGAGCATCTCGCAAAACTATGAAATGGATTTTAATCAAATTCTTTTAGTTTTATTTCTTAGACGCTTGGTCCTTATTTAAGTTAAAAACTTGTCACGATATCTATATTTTTAGATATATTTTATCTTAAGTTTTAAGAAACTGCGATTTTTACAAGCACCACAGAACATTAAAGAAATTCCTAAAGCAAATATATATTAATTATACTGAAATCTTTACCGGAAATACCTATCTAAATACCTAACCTATATAAATCGATATTATTCGATATTTTTTTAAATATAAGAACCTATGTTCAAGCATATCTCATACTCTCGCACTGTAAATCCTATAAATATATTAATATCTCTTATTAACGCCTCTTCGTCGTTACATCGAGTTTCAAATCACAATAATGCTAGAAAAAATTTCACTTCAAGAAAAATGTACCATTTAAAATGAAATGTTTTACCAAACAATCTCTAAAGTGACGTATAATGTATTCATGCAGTTCTATTGTAAAGTCTGTTTATTGGTGTGTATTTATTTTTAATCTTTTTTTCTTCTAAATTTATATATGTTTTGTCTAATCCTAAATTTGTGGTTACAGTGGTTATATCTCTTTAGTATGACCATCCGTGACGTATTATGTGTGTCTGTGTTAATTGTTTGTTCGTGTTAAATTTTGTATTAACATTGATATGACCGATTGAACGTCCGTTTATCATCATATATAGGCTCCCATCGAAAATCAGCGCTGCAGTACTACTTACTGTATTGCAGTTTTTTGCTGAATGGGTTCGCCAATTGTTGGACATCTATTTTTCATTTTTAAATGTTCCAACAATAAAGTATTTCTTTCTTTTCTTTCTTTCTAAAACTTCCACGAAAACTTATTTATTACGAATAGACTTTCATCAATGAAACCTAATTGTGTTACACGCCTTACGTACGCCTACGTGATATATGAAAATAACTTCTATATAAAGTAGAAAAACTGGGTTGCTTGTACATTTTTTTTTTAAATATAGAACAATCTTTTATTGTCGAAAACGCTTGAATAATAAATTCATTTGAAAAGATTGCAAAACTCTTTCGACAATAAACTCAAACATAATAACGTCTGTAATCTACATACATTCTCTAAAGAAACTCTGTATATTTATTTTCTGCTGGTTGTGTAAAGAAGTTATGCGCTTTCTCACGCTCGCCCGTGTTGAATGCACAAGCCAATTTTCCAACGTAGTAAAAACAACACGAATTCAATTAGGGAAATGGTATCTTCAATACCTAATGTAGTTTATACATATAACATGTTAACAGCAGCGTTCAGTTCGAATCAACAGTGTACAGATAGATCTCAATGACTCATGGTTTTAACGAAACAATATTTATACAAACATTAACTTAAAAATATGGAAGAAACAAAAATTACAGCATTGCTTTCTCTGATATCCAATGATTATAACTAAAGAGGTGTAGTTACGTCATATCGACTTCGACAGCGCCTTGTTAAAACTTGGCTAACTAGCTTATTTTGGACGGCTGCTCGTCAATCCGCCCGTATCTAAGCAACATATAACTATTTCTTTTTCTCCACCGATATTGAGAAAATGCCATCTTACTTCCACATTTTATCTAAGACAGTGTGGCGTTACAATATTACTTTACGTATGTGTGCGTTATCTTGCCATTTATTTTGTCAAAATATCATCTAGGTTACGTATCTTTAGTTATAATATCATTGAAGATATAATTTTCAAATTATAAAAACTATTCCAAAGTAACATAATTTAGACTGAACTAGAAACAAAATGTTGTGAAAACTATCGTTATATCTATTATATAACTAACTTTTATTCGCGGCTTGGCTTGAGTTATTTATTTCTGAATGAAAGGTTACCTTATTTATTTCATTTTTATTTATTTAATTAATCCTCATTGTACACCATTATATACATACACTAAAAAACATTTCAAATTATGCGATTAGTACAAAGGGCGGCCTTACTGCTAATAGCAATCTCTTCCATGCAACCTTTGGATGGATATGTTCCATAGAGTAGAATCAGGGGTATTTAGAGTGTACAAGCAAAACAAAACTAATAAATACAGCATAAATTAACAGCACGTGCCCTGTAACATATATATAAAACATATTATGAAATATAAACAATATATGATATTATCATTACATAGTATAAAACAAAGTCTCATACCGCGTCTATCTGTCTGTCTGTTCGCGATAAACTCAAAAACTACTGAACGGATTTTCTTGCGGTCTTTACCAGTAGATAACGTTATTCATGAGGAAGGTTTTGGTATATAATTTGTCGAGATACTTTTTAATAATCAGGGCGAGACAACGTCTGCCGGGCCCGCTTGTATAGTATATATATGGTATAGTATAGCCACATTTTATGACGATCAGTTGAGTAACTAAAATGTAGAAGTGTATCAAACAAACAAGCAAACTTACATTCGCATTTATAATATTAGATAGGATGAATACTTGATACGTACGTACGGTTCATCATTTTATGTCACCTTAAAAGGTGAAAGTATCATTTCCATAGATTTCAATAACGTAATTATAATAATGAATTCTAAATACTTTATTCATATACTTCAATCGAGCGAAAGATTACCCGTTATAGACAAGACAGAAACAATCCATTGAGATCAATTACGTATAAGATTTAGCCGATTTAGGGAATACGGCACTTGTAGTAAATCCCTAACAGAGGTCGAACAAAGTATTAGGAGATCTTTAATGCGATGGATATTCGAAATACTCTAACAAAATAGACGCGAAGCAGGAATTAATGGTGTAAGAGGATTTATATCCTTCCGTAGGAAGACAAGAGGTCTTAATGATAATTATAGTAAATAGTAATATCAAAGCTTAATATAACATACTAGCTTCTGCATGCGGCTTCGTTTACTTAGAGGGTGAAAATATTTTTAATAAGTACGTTAACCTCGATTTTGAAACATTCTTCATTGGTGTCCGCTCCTATTGGCCTTAGTGTGATATAGCCTATAGCCATCCTCGGTAAATGAGCTATGTAACCCAGAAATATTTTTTCAAATCGGGCCAGTAGTTCCTGAGATTAGCGCGTTCAAGCGAACACACTCTTCAGCTTTATAATATTAAAAAATAAGCAAATACTATAAGATTGTCCATTTTTATTTTTTTTTGAAAAAATGTGATCGCTATTCGTTAAACGCCAGTGTTTTTTTACAAGTAGTATTTTGAATTTTCATGGTGGACTAGTGGTTTGACCGGTGGAATGTTATTTCGATGTCCGCAGGTTCGAACCCCGGCGTGTAATAACGAATTTTTCGAAATTCGCATACATATACCAATTTAAATTCTTAACACTATGAGCTGACGGTGAAGGAAAACATCGTGGGAAAACCCGAACCTGAGAAATGTATATGGGAGAACATAGAACTGTTGATTTCTCAGAGTTTGAATCTCCAATACATCGTGGGCTGGCTTGCTGATTATGCCCATATCTTCTTCAGGAAGAGGCCTATGACCCTATGATTTTGAATTTTAAAGCATCACGATTGTTTAATATAATTGTTAAATACCTTGGTCGATGGAAACATTGAAGCATCTCATACCGAAAACGCTTTGTTTTAGCGACATATTATTAACACGCGCTTCGGAGCCATAGTTTTACGGTAAATCCTACCTGGGCACGAACTAAAAAGTTCGCAACTTCTTATCTCTGCCGTACCGTGAAGCTGTGGAACAATCTCCCGGCCAGTGTATTCCCTCCTTCCTATAAGGGTCCTTCAAGCGTAACGTGAAGAGACATTTATGCAAGCCGGAATGGCAGCGGCGACCGGTGAGGGATAGTGTGTCATAATAATAATAAGCCTTATTTATTTCCATGACATGACATGACAAAAAGTATTTACAAAAATTTTAAAAATATATAAAAACGATTATACAAAGAGAAAAAAAAAAGTATGTAATGTATTTAAGATATGCATTTGACATCGATGTATATGTCATGGCCCCTTCCGGGTATAGGCCTCCTCCATTTGCCTCCATTTTTCCCTGTCGTTGGCTGTTTTTATCCAATCACTTCCTGCCAATTGATGTATGTCATCTATCCATCGGGCGTTTGGTCTGCCCCTTTGTCTTTTACCTTCTGGACCTGTCCATTTTGTTACCCGTTTTGGCCATCTTTCTTCAGAGGAACGTGCTATGTGTCCTGCCCATTTCCACTTCAAACGCTGTGTGTGTTGTAATGCGTCTATCACTTTGGTTTTGTGTCTGATTATTTGACTATTGACTTTGTCGATGGTCTTGATGCCAAGGATGCTTCTCTCCATAGCACGTTGGCAGGAACGTATTTTTGATAAGGTGTTTTTGTTAAAGATCCAGGAATATACATAGAAAAAGAATATACCTAGTGTAAAATAAGTCTACATTATTACTTAGAGACTTGTTTTTTACATATCATTGGTGGCAAACGAACATGCGGCTCACCTGATGTTAAGTGAACCATAGACACTAACGACAACAGGGGAGTCGCTAATGCATTGCCAGCCTGTGTTTGGGGAAGGAGACGAGGAAAGGGGATGGTATGGGAGGGGAGGTGGGCATTGTTTACACGATCGAATCAGAAATCCATTTTGTCTGTATGTTGTCCTTACAAGTGGTACATATAAAAGTTTAGAGTTTCCTTAGGTACTCTTGATATATACATAACTTGAGATAAAAGTTTTGGATTGTATAGAAGTAAAGATGAGAACGTTAATATCATTCTAATATATTATAAGTGGCTTATCTCTTGTAAGACACACATATTTTTACGATTTGAACTTTATAGATTTATCGTATCGTACGGTGTGCGGTGGGGTATAGACATGGCTATTGTTCGTTCGTCACTTGCCACATTGGCACTCTTAGAGGTGTCGCGTTTTGTGATCAGCCATTGTATATCCCGTTATCAAGAAGTTTACAGGTTAACATGGCAGCGACGTCTGCCGATAAATTGTGTATCTCTAGCACCAGATACACTGAGGCACCTTTCTGTCGTGCTACAATTTAAAAAAAAAGTAAAACAATAGACCTGACCTTTTAATCAACGAAAACATCATGGTAAAGCCATAGTACGGTCGTAGAGCCTTTTCTAATGCCCGCATGCTGCAACTGAGAGAACTTAATGACTTAAAGAGTTCCACCTCAGGCTACGTCATATCATTCTTTGTGTTAGCGGCTGCCCTATATTTAACCTAATGTTAAATGACTCTGTGGGTCAAGTTAGTACACACTCTAAACTTCAGGGAGGAACTGGCTTTCAAGAGTAGCTGCTGGAATATAGCTATAGGTGATTGGCGAAAGATTTTTAACTAGAAGTTTGTAACCAAGCGAGACCTAAAGTCCGGTAAAGCTGTAAAGACCCAACTGGCCAACAGTATATTATCACCTCGAAAAAAAAACGCGAGCTTAGAATAACCCCACCTCCATGCAAGATTATAACAGCAAATAAGATTGGGGTAATAAAAAAGGCAATATATAAAAAAAAACATCTATCTAACAGTAGAGTAGTTTTGTGAATGGAAAGATGGAAGATGGAAAGAACGAAACCTATTTAAAATAAGATTAAAGTTTTTTTATTTAAACCCAATAATAATCAAGGAAACATGAACAGAAAACTCTCATTACATTAAGTATGCAAATAGGGTCACCAAGAAATCGGGAGTTGCATTTTACACCTTTCGGTTGTGAATATGTTCGTAGGAATGCACACGTTTGCAAGTACCACGGGTCGCGTCAACAAAATTTTTATTACTCATCGGTAAAATACGCTTATGTATAGGTAGAGTACTTATTTATTTATGCTATGTGGTCTATAGTGTGTACGTTGCAGTAGGCCAGGAGGGGTGGCATAAGGTTTCAACGGCGCAATTCTCGACGCAGCTACAATTTTCCCTAGAATCGATTGAGGTACTTACCTTTTGTATTTATAGAATTTTAAATTGTGCTAAGAATAACATTATTAAATAGTTATATTATGAGGTTTTTTATACTAGGTTTTATTTGTAAACGTCTTATCTATTTTTGCGATATGATAAAAATATTTTTTTTAGTTATTGAAATAAATTTACGTTTGTCAGGTTTCTGCAGAAATAGCAATTGAGGTAACACCTACCTTTTATATCTACATGGCATAAGGTTGTGTTCATTATCGAATAATTCTATTACGTGGATTCTTTACAAAGTTTTATTTGTAAATTTACTCTGTGTTTGCGGTGTGGTAAAAATATTAGATATTTTAATTATAGTAATTAATTTTATATATTTGTTACGTTTCTTTGTGCAGGTATAGTAGTAATTAGGTTTTTCAGCCGTTAGTTTTGATTCTCGAATAGGCCAGATTTTCTGGTTCTAAAATGTATTATTAGTTTCGCTGTGTGTGTATTATGATATTAACCATCAAATCCCTCTAAGTAACTTCTAATTATATTAATATCGGTTATTAATATATAATTAACTTACGCACTGGAAATTAATTAAAAGTATCAGTATAGAAATGCATCAATATACACGTGCATAGCTCTTCAAGTGAATGCGACATCTGCATTAAAGTGGGCGCAGTCGGCTCAGCTGAAATGAGGGCGCCGGATCGATACCAGACCGGCAGACACAACAACAACGCTCACTACTACACCGAGTTCTACGTCTTAGGGTATTTCCAGGCGAGGTGGTTTATTGTCGATTTACCGGTACGCGTGTAGAAATTGTCAATAACGATTAAATATAATAAAGTTCTACAGGTAGAGCCTTCTGTTGAAACATTAATTTTACGGTATTCTTACTCCTAACTAACTAACAAAACGTTTAAGTATTCATGTTACCCTATTCCCTAAACATCATTGTTAATTTATTATGTTTCTCACTAAAATAATATAATAGAACGAGGTAGAGTTAATTACTCCGATGCTCTATTTATCTAATATTGTTTTAATCATAACAGATACACATAAATATATTGGTATACAAGTAATATTTCATCTTTATTCGTTCTTTCTTAGACTCATGAATTTATAACCGCAAGGTGAATCAACTGATCGCGGTATTAAATGGAGGAATCCTTTGATCGTGAAATACTATTTATCACATTTCGTTTTTTTGTGGTTTGTACAATTATTTTTCAACTTAGAAAAGTTATTTGCTAAAAAGAAATATATATTGTTAGAATTTACAGTACATAAAGTTAAACTGTTTTATAAAATAAACACTGTTATAAAAAATATAAAAAATGCATTAAATTCTATTGCAATCGTAAAATGTATTTTTATTTTTGATACATTTTATAAGGTTTTTCATCAAATATTTCTGATTACTTGCTATTGAATTCCTTTATAAGAGCAAAATAAGTATCAAATGGATCGCGGATATTTAACTTCGTCACAAAAACAATGTGGCATAATGTATCTATTAAATGGAGGAATCCTTTGATCGTGAAATACTATTTATCACATTTCGTTTTTTTGTGGTTTGTACAATTATTTTTCAACTTAGAAAATTTATTTGCTAAAAAGAAAGTTTGATTAGATTAGAACAAATATTGTTAGAATTTACAGTAGATAAAGTTAAACTCGTTCATAAAATAAACACGTTTATTAAAAAAAATTAAAAATGCATTAAATTCTATTGCAATCGTAAAATTTATTTTTATTTTTGATACGTTTTTTATCAAATATTTTCGATTACTTGTTAATGAATTCATTTATAAGAGCAAAATAAGTACCAAATGGATCGCGGATATTTAACTTCGTCACAAAAACAATGTGGCATAATGTATCTTATTAGGTGTTTTTCTGACAATAATGAGTTCGTGATGGAAAAATAAACATCTGTGTAAACGACATGATTATTTTGTGAAAAATGAAGACCGCGGGTGAATGACCTCTCGAAGTCTCAAGGATAGCGATTGCACAGTCAATATTTACACATACGTAAAGCATACGTGATAGCTCGTTTGAACATGGCGTGTATCATTTTTGAATCCCACACCGATGTTATTTCACTACGAAATATAAACGGCATACTGTTTTTTTTTATATCATAGGAGGCTAACGAACGTGTGGGTCACCTGATGTTAAGTGATCACCACCGCCCATAGACACTTGCAACACCAGAAGAGTCGCAAGTGCGTTGCCAGCCTGTGTTTGGGGGAGAGGAGTGGAGAAGGGGGAGGGGAAGGGAAGGTTGCCTCTGGCGCTCTCACTGACCAAACGAAACGCAACAATGCAAGCACTGTTACTTCACGTTGGTTTTCTGTGAGAGGGTAGTACTACCCCGGACGAGCCGACCCATTCATACTGAAACCAGTAATAGCTTCAGCGTGGCTCTACCTAACACTTACAAGAACTTAATAATTTTTGGGTTTTTCAGTACAAAGAAGCTATATTAACATTACAAATTTCATGGTAAAAAACGTTTTAAGCGCCCGAAAGTCAAAAAATTACCTGTCAAATTTAAATAAGCCTTTGGCTGTTTTACGCGCTTTATTGAGGAATATTATATGTTATCTAACATCATAATATGATCTTTAGGAGGATCACCACCGCCCATAGACACTTGCAACACCAGAAGAGTCGCAAGTGCGTTGCCAGCCTGTGTTTGGGGGAGAGGAGTGGAGAAGGGGGAGGGGAAGGGAAGGTTGCCTCTGGCGCTCTCACTGACCAAACGAAACGCAACAATGCAAGCACTGTTACTTCACGTTGGTTTTCTGTGAGAGGGTAGTACTACCCCGGACGAGCCGACCCATTCATACTGAAACCAGTAATAACTTCAGCTTGGTTCTTCTACCTAACACTATCTAACACTTTCAAGAACTTAATAATTTTTGGGTTTTTTAGTACAGAGAAGTTATATTAACGTATATTACAAACGTCATGGTATCGTTTTTTTAAGCGCCCTAAGTCAAGAAATTACCTGTCAAATTTAAATAAACCTTTGGCTGTTATACGCACTTTATTGAGGAATATTATATGTTATCTAACATCATGATATGATCTTTAGGAGCGGAGCAATTATAATAAAAATGTAGGTCAGAAATTACGCTAAGCGCGAACGATATACTAATGTGGGCGGGCGTAAGTATGACGCGACGCGGGGTGTCGAAAACCGAGGGCGGCGGATATTAAGCACGAGTTAAACCGCGGGATACGATAATATGTAAATATACATAATTAATCATCATTCACCAGTAATAAGTTAAGCTGCGGATTGAGATTTTAATAACTGCATTTGAATGACACAAAATTCCTGTTTTCATATCGCGATGTAGTTTATATAAATTGATCATTTGATTTTTGGAACGCAACCCAAGTTATTTTTCGAGAGCATTCTAAAGCTGTTTTTAAACGTATGCAGTGTTTGATATCTGTACCAAAGAAATTCCTATACAGTCTAAAAGTCTTGAATACTCTGGGAGCATACAGTGCCAGTATTATTATGGTAGAGAAATTAGTAAATCCGTGACTGGCTTAGATAAAATATCATTACATAGTATAAAACAAAGTCCCCTACCGCGTCTGTCTGTCTGTCCGTTCGCGATAAACTCAAAAACTACCGAAGGGATTTTAATGCGGCTTTCATCGGTCGTTAGAGCGATTGATGAGGAACGTTTTTAAGAAGTAGTGAAGTATATAGTTTGTCAAGGATTTTTTCATAGTCAGGGCGGGACAACGTCTGCCGGGCCCGCTAGTATATATATAAGACGATTGTGAAATTTATTGCCTTTTGCTTAAAATACAGATACAACTAATAAAATCAGTAGAACAATTTGCAACGTGAAAATTGGTGTAGGTATAAGAGGGGGGGTATGACCTCCGGCCGCCGTAGTTGTGGCCTGGGGCCGGTAGACACATGCATGTCCGTTGCTCCGGGCAGATAAACTGCACAGATCCATGTGGTGGAGGTGCATTATGCCGATGCTCCCACAGTTCGTTAAGGGGAGTAACACCCATTTCCTCTTGAGGGGTCCACCATCTTGACCCCTCAGGCCGCAGTTTGGGTCCCTTAGGAGGGGACATCACCTATTGGAGGAGCAGATGTAGTGTCGATTAGACACTCCCTGCTCCTCCGGCCAAAAGGTGTAAGAAGGTAAAAAAAAAGGTATAAGAGGAGGAATTAAGTTAGAAAATATAACACGTAATTATCTTGAAAAATGTTGTATTAATAGCCCGACTGTTTCAAGGAATGAAATATTTATAAAAGTATCTCAAGGATATAATTATAAGAATGTCAAGGATTTATTACTAGAGTATATCTATCTATATTAACTCTTCGTAATATATTTTATGTCTACTATATCAAGTATGGAACATTTATCTACATGTGTTTGATTTTATATACAGTTTTTTTTATGTTTTACCATTCTATCTACGATAATTCTGATCATACATATCACTTATACCATCAATCACGAACTACGTCAACTTAAATCACAAACTTTTTCCGCATAGTTTTGGTAGGAACGTTACATATTGTGTATACGAGATAATATCTACAAACATTAACATACGTACGATTTATACAGATTAGATAGCGAATATGACTCATATCTATACAATTTCCTAACGATCAAGAGCTTATTGAATACTCATTGTTATATCGACAAATCCATGTCTAACCTAAAAGAACATTCTGGGTTATAAGAGAAAAAAGGTTATATTACATTCAGAGATTTTAAAGGTACAAATTAAACATACTTTGAATTGCGAAAGAATCGATTAGTGTATATTAAGCTACGACTAAGTCCGTGTTATTACAAAAAAGTTAAATAGGTATTAAATACTTGGTTTAAAAAAGTTTCCTAATAAATGCACCGCGCTCGCCCGAGGCAAGTTCGCGTTATCCTTTTTGCCAAGTCTAACCTAACGTAACCAAAGCGAGGCAAAAGAGCAAGATGACGAACATTCAGCGACCGCGGTGCATTTAATATGAGACCGTTTTAAAGCCAGGATTCAATACGTATTTAACTTTTTTGTAAAAACACCGAGTATGTCTAAAATTAGTCCGATGAGGCTGTCCATCTGAGGCCAATAGCGTTAGTCAGTTCGAACAAAAATTAGTGTCTATAAGGAACGTCTTGACCTAAGTTAGCAGTTTCATTTGCGGCATGTATATTTATAATAGGAAATATTTAAAAAAAGTTCATAAGTTCGGAATATATTTGTAAAAATAATGAATAACTCTTCTACCAACAAATTCAAGAAAATATTTGCAAAAACTTAATCTCATGTTCTGTAATAGAACCAAGTTTTGTGTGGGTTCTAGTAATATTTTTAATTAAAATTCTTAATATTATTTTCTACAATAAATTCAGCTGGAGTGTTGTGGGCGGTAATTTATGACGCCTATAAAGAACCATTCAAAGGACGCCATTCAGTCAGTCTCCGACTCCTCAATATGACGCGAATTTTAATATCAGTGAGTAATTTTTATTTGCAAGTATTCTTATTTTTTGTGTGTAGTCAGTTTGAATAAATTTAAGTGTCGCTGACTTATTTACAAGGTCCTTTTCATTTTCCATTAATAATCAGTAATATAAATAATGATAATTTAAATATGTTAATATTATTTACCGACTAATACATATTCAAGTAATAAACGATTCATTAAATTGTATCTTATATAGCAATATTCTACTTTTTAAAGATTTAAATATTACAAGTAAAATATAAAGCAAAAAAAACGTATCTCACAGTATTCAATGCATTCACAAAATAATGATAGTGAAACTAATTAAGAATAAATTATATGGAATTATATTTGATCGATCAAAATTATTTTAATTTAAAATATAAAAATACTAGATATAAGCTAAAATAAACCTATTCTCGTAATAAATCAACATATAGACATATAATCATCATCAGCCTGTAAGAGACCCACGGCCGGGCCATAGGTATCTTCCAAAAGGAAGGTATGGACATAACCACCACGCCAACCCACGACGTATTGGTGATTTCAAACTCTGAGGAATCCAAGTTTTCCCACATACAGTAGCACTACAACAACATTTCTCAGGTTCAGGTTTCCTCACGATGTTGTCCTTCACCGTCAGCCGATAATGTTACCAATTTAAATTAGTAAATGTACACGAATTCCGAAATATTCGTAAATACACGCCGAGGTTCGAACCTGCGGACATTGAAATGATATTCCACCGTTCAAACCACTAGTCCACCACGACATTATATAGACATATATGATACATTATCATATAGAAGCTGTCATCATATAATGATAATAATGCTAGTCTGTAAGAGGTCTATTGCTGGGCCGAAGACGTTCCTAATAGAAGGCACATGCTTAATCTTTACGCTTGCCTAAAAATGTAGTAGTCCGGTGAAGCTGTTAAGACCTTGCTAGGTCAATAGCATAGTCACTTTGAAAAAAAATATCTAAAAATGTCTTGCCTACAAAAGATGGTACTTGAGGAAAATATCTCAAGTTCAGGTTTTCTTCTTATGATTTTCCTTCACCGTCAGCCAGTAGTAGTAGGTACCAATTTATTAAATTTAAGCGAATTTCGATACTTCACACGATCATTATTTTACTTATTTATTTTATTTTTCGCAATCAATATTCCAGATAATTACTGCCATTGTCGAGGAGGTAATAAATATTACAAGTGTATTGCGATAATTTTAATATTCTAACAAGATGGTGGCCCCCTTGTTAGAATTTTCCAGGGAGTTTCTGTGACATCTCAGAGTTAATGTTCCGTGGTATTTTTGTCTATCCATTTCACTTATGCTTAATAACTGAACTATATTACGTAAAATACCACCAATATTACAAAATACAGATTCTGATAACACAAGATTATGAATGCAATATAACAGCCAATACATGACAGACAAAGATCCCACCAAATTTTCTATGGTGGTAGAGCCATGGTAAAACTATTACTGGTTTTAGCATGAATGGGTCGGCTCGCCTGGGGTAGTAGCACCCTCTCATAGAAAACCGACGTGAAGTAACAGTGCTTGCATTGTTGCGTTTCGTTCGGTCAGTGAGAGCGCCGAGAGCCCACCTCCCCTCCTCTCTCCTCTCCCTCTCCCTCATCTAACCCTTCCCCCCAAAGGGTGGCAACGCACTTGCGACTCCTCTAGTGTTGTGTCCATGGACGGTGGTGATCACTTAACATCAGGTGACCCACCTGTTCGTTTGCCACCAATGACATAAAAAGAAATTAATTACGTCAGTATTTTTTACGTATTTTGCGACACTTAATCAAAATTGCTTCAACAAACAATTGAAAGAGAAATATTTTTAAATGAATTCAATAACCAAAGATTTGGTAAAAATATTAAACATAATGGTATGTACTAAAAATGTAAATAAAGTTTACAACAATGTTACATTAGAAGGGAAACAATCAATTCCGTCAACAATAACATGTGACACGCAATAAATTATTTAAACTACGTGCACAATAAAAATAAATTCCTCTTGTAAATTTATTTTCCAACAAAATAATTCAACGGGTACACGCCGATGTTTCCAGAACGTTGTATTGTTGAATCGCAAAAATATTCTCCTGAACATAGAATTTATACATATGAATGGAGTCGGACATAAAATAGGAATAAACTATTATGTAAAGAGTCTAACTCCGACTTTCAAAGAATGAATGAAGTTGCCTTTATGTCTTCAATTCAACGTACGTAACGTAGAATACTAAAGATTAGAAATTTAACGTCTTATCAAGAGTCGACGCTTAGTCCTCTTTCGGTTTTAATTATAATTTTTATAGGAAATACTTTTTATTCTATTTTATCATCATTATCTTCTTACCCTTCTCCCACCTAAGTAGGGTCGGCACAACAAGTGTTCCTTTTCCACTCTTGCCTATCAGATGTCATCTCAGTTAGTCACACATTTTGCACACATCATTTTTCACACAATCCATCTATATAATTTAATGCCATCAAATATAAAAATCCGGTATGTGTGCGTGAGTAATACTTCTAGATCTAGAAAGTTGTCTGATTTTGACGATTTTTTTTGTCTTTATAGGGTTTAGACCCGGCATACCATACTAATTTTGTTTTTGTTTTTTTTTTCCAAATTTATTATACACATTCTTTTGAATTTATTACACTTTCTTCTTTCTTAAATTTATAATTCCAAATTTTCAGCTTTCTAACGTCTTTTAACATTTTTAGTTATTTTTTTTTAATATTCTGACTTATTTGTGTCAAGACAATATCTTTTTACAGTATTTTTTGAAATACTCCTCTTAATTAGGAATTTATTAAATGTATCTACGATTACTGAAACAGCAGCAACATATTAATTTCTGTGTATGTATAATTACATACATACATTTTGTTTAATTTACTGGTATTACAAAATAAAAACAAAATTTCATAAAACATAAAAGTTAGGTATCACGTATTTTAAGATAAATTTCTTCAAAATAAGTAATAAGCTAACAAAGAAATTTTATGAGATTTCTTTTTTTATGGGAAGTGCTAGAGCCACGCTGAAGCTACTACTGATTTCAACATGAATGGGTCGGCTCGCCCGGGGTAGTACCACCCTCTGACAGAAAACCAACGTGAAGTAACAGTACTTGCATTGTTGCGTTTCATTCGGTCAGTGAGAGCACCGGACGCCCATCTCCTCCCTCCCCCAAACACAGGCTGGCAACGCACTGGCAACTTCCCTGGTGTTTCTAGTGTCTATGGACGGCGGTGATCATTTACCATTAGGTGACCGGTCTGTTCGTATAATATATATCCTCCTATAATATAAAAAAAAAAAATTTTTTTTTCGAACTGACTACGCTATTGACCAAACAAGGTCTTAACAGCTTCACCGGTCTACTTATATGAGATTTCCAATTACAACCGTTAGTATTCTTTGTCAAACTTCCATTTTGTGACGTGGTAGCACCGATAGCATTACATCAGGCCTCTAAACAACGCAGCAGTCAATGACCTAACTATTCAAACGAGTGACAATCAATAAACACCTGTACAAACATACATTATTTCAACTCGTGTAACGTTACGAAAAATTTAATTTAATATCGAATAATGATTTTAATTTATTCTATTACTAAACCAAATTCAGTAATTATATTACTGACAACCGACTCCGACATCATACTCTTTAATTAGAATATCAGTATTGATGAGAAAATAATAAAGCACGGCTTTTTATCACTCAAGTGTAATATAGTTTCGTATTAGTATTTAATTATTATTTACTAGCGGGCCCGGCGGACGTTGTCCCGGTCTGATAATAAAAAAAAAACGTAGACAAATTATATACCTGAAGTCATGAATCACTTAATCTACTGGTGAAAACCGCATAAAAATACGTTCAGTAATTACGTAAGTTACGTTCAGACAGACGTGGCAGAGGATTTTCTTTTATATTATGTAATGATTCAGTCCTTTGCATGATAGTAGGGTTTTTTTTAATTTATCCTGGCTTTCTACTACTAATTGAAAAACTTTCCCCGAGCTCCTATACTATGTTCCGGCAGCTTCATTTGAGAGCTCTTCTATATTTAATTTGTTTGATCATCATGGACCCATATGGTCATTTATCATCACATAAGATTGTGATCAAATGCTTATACTTATCATCATCATTACCTATTATAAAAGTCCTATTTCGCGTCCGTCTGTCTGTTCGTGATAAAATCAAAAACTACTGAAAGGATTTTCATGCGGTTTTGTTTACTTTATCTACTGGTAATAACCAGTAGATAAAGTAATTCATGAGGAAGGTTTAGGATATATAATAAGTCAAGGTTCTTTTTATTATCAGGGCAGGACATCGTCTGCCGGGGCCGCTAGCAAATATAAAAAAATATTTGAGAATTAAATCTGTAATTTTGGAGCTCATCTATGTCCTAACAAAATTTAACCCTTTTGTAATATTCATATAAGCAAATATTATTTAACGTTTCGTATTAAAATTATTTTCTATATCTGATGACAAAATATTACATTGCAAAAGGAAATGGGTTCTAAGTCAATATCTTTATCGTTTTATATTTCCGCTTGCGGTAACATTTTTATATTTTATTAGAGCGAAAACAAAGCGATTCTTACTTGAATATGCAATGTTGGAGGTAAGTTTGTTATCGTATATATTTCAATAGTCTCTTCTGTATGATTTTCCCATTAGCGTGGGAAAGCAGTTATTTTTCAAAAACAAGGTTAGTTTCTCATTCGAGGAAAAAATAAAAAGATAGGGAACCTCATTAAATATGTATAATAGCTAAAGATTTCGTTTAATTATATCTAATATTAGATAGTGCCAGCGGTTTCGTTGTCGTAAAATGTTTTTATTTGGTTTATGAGAAACTGAATTATGAGAACTCATTTTATATGGATGAGTTGATTTTTGTATTTTATTTTTTTATAACTTATAAGGAAAAGCATAATAGTACATTACCTTGATAACATATAGCATGAAAAGTTCTTTTTCTATATGAGAAATTCTCTTCAAAATCGGTTTATTTATTTTGGCGTTCATCCCGAACTAAAAACATTCAATTCAATTTTATTTATGTGTATAGATTAAAACGTAAAATTATTTTGTTATTATCTGTTTCATAACGAGATTTATTAACTTAATCACACTTATGCCTTATACAAAGAGTTAGAATTATAAAGAGTTTGGTTAAAACGTAGACTGTGATTTTATTAAGAATTTAATGGCATTACCAGAGGTTGAAGACTTTGAGTATATCCTTAAATTAGCTTAAATTATGACACAATCATATATATATATATATATATATAGTTTATTGAATAAAATTAAAGAGGTTTGCAGTTGTGTGTGCATTACATAAATGCGACGGAATAAATTTCGATCTTTTGTTTTTAGTTTTACTTCTTACACAATTATCACAGTATCTCAATTTACTATGATTATGTTTCATTTTCAAAAAACAACTAAATTTGTAAGGAATATCCATTCAACGATATTCTTGTCGTGGGTTAGTGATGCAAACGTGGCGCGTATACGCAGGACAACGCAGATGAAGTCCGGGTATTAACTAGCTTTATTAATGAATTACCTTTAGCCATAGGGCTTTAATATGGAAACATAAAATTGTTAGAAATAGTATAACAAAGCCAGATGGAAACACAAAATTTAATATATCGTTGTATTCGTATGTATACGGCGCTTCGTAGGGACGTTGCGTCGCTTTACGTCCTCTACAGAATCTACCACGGAGAGTTCTCTTAAGAGCTGTTCGAACTGATACCTGCTGCTGAGTTCCATTACATAACGACTCGTCACGGACTGAAATTTCATCAGTATCTTCTCGATGGTTGGAAGTCCTCCATGTGCGGTTCTTACGTTCGTTTTGTCCGCGGGCGTTAGTTCTCTGGAATGAACTCCCAGCTGTAGTGTTTCCGGACAAATACAATTTACCATCTTTCAAAAAACGAGCCTACACCGTTCTCCAGGGCCGGCGACGCATCTGTGATCGCTTACCATCAGGTGACCCACGTGTTCGTTTGCCACCCATAGTATAAAAAAATGTATATAGGTATAATATATCGTTAAGATCATCCAGCTGAAGCATGTAATTTTTAATGAAGGAAAATTAAAGGGGCGCCACCCCGTGACTCATAAATATTACTATGACAGTCAATATGGTGTCTGTTCCAAATCCCAGTCAGTCACTGTCAAAAGTTTCGTAACACTTAACGAAGCTTTGTTAAACGTGATCAAGAAGGAAAATTAAAGGGGCGCCACCCCGTGACTCATAAATATTACTATGACAGTCAATATGGTGTCTGTTCCAAATCCCAGTCAGTCACTGTCAAAAGTTTCGTAACACTTAACGAAGCTTTGTTAAACGTGATCAAGCTTGTTCCCTTTCGTATAATAAATCGTGCCCATATTCGTAAGAGTGCGTATTCATAAAGAATCATACTTACTCGTTGAGCAATAGTACCGTGGCGCAATAAATCCGAGCTGTGCATTTAATGAAATCATATTCCATTCGTAGCGTATTTTATCATTAAAATCTACTTTATCGAGGCTCAGAATGTAATAGAAAATATAAATTTTATTATACATTTGCTCATTGTATTTGGATTGAAATTTTATGATTACAGGCAATAATACCGTTCAGAAGTGAATAGCCGAGTGCCAGACGCTTAGTTAATCGAATAAGTTTCTTATAGTTCTAATAACTGTAATTATTCGTACTAAATAATACATTTCTTTGTAATGGATTTTAATACTTATATAATAATAGGCGATACCAGCGACGGTTATTTTATTATCAATAAAAAAAAACCTCGACAAATTATATACCTAAAAATTTCTCATGAATGGCTTTGTCTACTAATGAAAACCGCAGGAAAATCTGTTCAGTAATTTTTGAGTTTATCGCGAACAGACAGAAGACGTGACAGAGGACTTTGTTTTATAATATGTAGTGAAATAATGTTATGTAAATTATAAACTTGAAAATACGTTTATAATGGCGTTGTTTATTATTCACGGCATATATAACAGAGAACTTGAACCTGAATATATGTATATTAAAAAGAAAACTTAATTTGTACCTTACAGTTACAAGAAAATTACTTTACTGAACATAATGCAAAGCACGGCACCGTTAAGAAACGAATGTCAATTTAAAAACAAATTTCAGTAGAATCCGTAACATTGAAACCGAAACCTCTATTGAAAAAGAACATTGACACTGGCAATTGCTTCTGCTGCGGCAGTAGAATGGGAAAAAACGAATAACTGACGTGTGTTACTATAATAAGCGTATCATGACTTGTAGTGTACCAGTTTGCCACATAGTAGAGATTTCTAAAAATAATTTATTTAATATATATGTTTGAATCGAAATAGTATATTAGAGTATAATAGTAATTCGATATTAGAGAGACGACTTTAATCAATTTATATTAGTAAACTTTTTAAAATATTTTATTTTTTTATTCTATCATGGCAAAATGACTGGACTGTGTATGATGGTAAGCACAGTACAATCCAAAAACAATGGCGTCCACCGAGTGAAACAGTATCCATCGTCGGTCGCCGCTATCATGCCGGCCTGCGAAAAGTTGGATATGCACAGGCTGATCCCGAAACGCGACCCGCAGAAGCGAATTACTGCGACGGGCTTTTTCGCCATATACATGGTGGTTGCGACCCAGTCAGGCTGTAAAACCCTACCACCCCGCTTTCACCATTGCCTCGTTAGTTATTCAGCAGGGTCCAACACGTACAGGTGAGATTGGCTTGGATGTCTCAAGTCTTTGATGTTATTTGACACCCCTTACACCCCTATTTTTTATATAGATATATTTTCATGGATCTAAAAAAAAGGGTTTATCGTCTTTGCGAAGGGAGGAATATAGTTTTCTTAGCACAAAATTGTTTTCATAAAAGACACTCCGAGATGCAATACGTAGCTATAAAGCTCGTCGATAAAATAGCTACGTGATTTTCCCAAACGGATTCCTCCAATCTTTTTCATCTTGATTCATCCACACACGTCGTGCTCTAGGATGAGACGCAGTAAACACATGGTCTGTCGTCCAGGAGTAAAATATTCGAGAATTTTGCATTCGAATCGAATCGTGACATAGCATTATTGAACTCCCACATGTATATATCATATTGGCAATTCAAAGGGAGACATAAAACTAACAGAAATATTGATATTTTGCATTTTCCGTTGCATCCATTTTTATAACGGAAATGAACGTCATCTACTTTCCGAGGTTCATAGCACACTATTTTCACTTCTTAGAATCGAATTTATATGGAAAAGGCTCGTCTATTTTTGCTTATCAATCCACTCTCTAGATGGCACTGTTATATAATTTTTTTGGCAAGTTTGATAACAAAAGATGGTGGATGACAATTAATTTTGACATTTTAAACTGACATCTTACAACTATTTGTTTTCATTCTCTTTCTTTACGTATTTGTTACGAGAGTGTGCTCCCTTAAATTATCTTGCTTCCCACAAAACAATTTTATCTATGTCCGGTATGTAGGTAGGGTTTTACAGCCTGACTGGGTCGCAACCACCATGTATATGGCGAAAAAGCCCGTCATAGTGATTCGCTCCTGCGGGTCGGTTATTTTTTTTTTTACGTGGAGAACCCTCTTGCACAGACATTACCAGGTCCCCGGGGGAGGACCTGAGCTGAGTCGATCTCCAATCGACTAAAAAACTCCACGGTAACCTACGCCGCACTATGGGGGTATCTCGGGGTTGCGTTAGCAAGCTCCGGTACACCCCCGGCGGCAGGCGTTTCCCACGCCACACCCGACTGAGGCAGTCCGGTCACATGACCGCCTCCCAGCCCGCCGGACCCATGCAATGGGAGGTCAGAGCCCCCGCCCCTTCCCCCCAGGGTTCGGCTGGCAGCGGAAAGGCTAAGCCGCTCCGCCACCACCCCACTTTTGATTTTTTACCGAGGTTTACTCCTCATCCGCCTCAGCCACCATGAGATTCCCTCCGGCCTACGCTATCCTACGCAACCACCCCCATCCCTCCATCCTAACCCTACCCTACTTATCTAAGCCAAAGGTTACCTACCCAGCACCCCCCCATCCTACAAACCCTAGCCCTAACCAAAGCTACCACCTACTCGGTCCCTACGCCCGCCTAACCCCTGGTCTTGCCTACTTACGCAGTTTCGGGATTAGCCTGTGCATATCCAGCGATACGCAGGCCGGCATGGCAGCGGCGACCGGCGATGGATACTGTGTCACTCGGTGATCACCATTGTTTTTGGATTGTACTGTGCTTATCATCAGGTACAGTGCAGTCATTTTGCCGTGCTAATACAAAACAATTTTTTTTAATGAAACCAAGACTAAATATAATTACTCGAGGATATGCTTTATGATTTTCTTGGTGAGGTTTTATTGTAAACGCAGTACTTTAGCAGTGATGTGTCGTACAAACAAACAGACACACATTTCTAAAAATGATTTTATTTTATTACATATTCCAAGAGACCTGCAACAATTTTTTTTTACAAAAAACTAAAAGTATACAAGTAACTAGTTACGTCAATAATTACAACATAACGTATATAATTTTATTGTGTAAGGTCAACAACTTGTTGTATTCTTATTTATTGATAATTTATGTTCCCTTTATTACTTATATTATGTATGTAATCCACGAAAAATATTTTATTAGGAACTGCATTTGTATAACGTAATACCGTGTCAGAACGTTCATTAAACTTTTTTAATCTGTATGCATAATGAAGTTTCTGCTTGAAGAAACAAAGAGATGTTTATCTCTCGGTGATGTTTTATGAATAAAATAATAACACATATTTAAAGAAACGACTAAAAATTTGAAAGTAGTACGACTGCATTCTGGTAAAGACTTATATAATACTAGCTGTGCCCGTGACTTCGTCTGCGTGGAAGTTTATGTAAAAAAACAGTGATTAATAAAGTCATCTGAATGTATTAATTCCATTTACTTGTCTACTTTTCTCTCGCAGTTACGCCGTGTCGTTATTAAAACTACAATAACTTTTGATTTTTGAGCGCCGGAGACCCACCTTCCCTTCCCTTCCCTTATCCCCTTTTTTTTACGTGGGGAAATCCCTTATGGATACGCCACTCCCTCGGGGAGAGATCCCGACTCGCACGGACTAAAACCCCACGGTGTACGTCTACCGCCATAGTCGGGGCGGCACGAGATCTCTACAGATTTCATCGTGCCGCCCCAGCGGTTGACCCAGCAGCGAAAGCGCCGCCGCCGGGCCCCGTCTTGTTAGGAGACAGCCGGGTACACACCGGCCGTCTCCTCCGTCCGCCGGACCTGTGCAATGGAAGGATGGGCCCCCCTAACCCTTTCTCCCCCCCACCCAAACACAGGCTGGCAACGCACTTGCAACTCTCCTGGTGTTGCAAGTGTCTATGGACGGCGGTGATCACTTAACATCAGGTGACCCACCTGTTCGTTTGCCACCTATGATATAAAAAAAAAAACTTTTGATAGATTGAACCGATTTTAATTAAATAAACACTAAGTTACTCCCGAGGATATGCTTTACAATTTTCTGAGGGCTTATTGTGAACTCCCTACTTTAGCAGTGATGCGTGTTCATACAAACAGACAGATAGACATACAGACAGACAGATATTTCTAAAAATGATTAAAATGTATTTTATTATTTTTTCACAAAAATCAAAAAGCACAGATACGTTAGATTGAAATTTTTATTATATGTATAGTTGTATAGATATAGATACTCCAGATACGAAAATAAAACTGACTATAAACGTAACAATTTGTACCCTCCATTGCCTGGACATATTTGCACTTCTATAATCCATCAAGACAGTCAGTCATCTACAGAGCCTTACTCTTTAATTAAGGCTGGCTGACAACAAACTATTTGTTCCCACCTCAGGGCACGGTTATCGAACTCGCCTCCTAGAAAACAGTTATGCCTACGTAAATGAATTATAACAAGGCCATTAGTGTATAGCGGTGACGCAACAATACAGCATTGGCGAGGCGGTGACCTCGCCGAATATATCACCAAGCGCACTTGTGGGGTCGAGCTACTCGTAAATTTTGCTTCCGCGTCATCGACTATTCTTTAATACGACGACATTATAAAATCGTGAAGCGGTTTGCATTTAAATTACGACGAAACTGAGAGAATGAAGTTCACGTGGCGCGCCATGCGGACTGCGACTTCGACGGTGCTTTGTCAGTCGCCACTTTATGCATTCAAAAACATTCTCAAGACGATAGCACGTCCTCATTTTTCTCCGATAACGTTCTTTATAGGGACATATATCCTCTGACCGCATACTTTATGCGACTTTCCTTCATTCAAGCATACCAAATTTATTTTAAGTGAATTTATAGCTTTATATAACTTGCTTGTATTATGAATATTGTTTGTAAGTTTTGTACGGGTCATTAATATGCGATTGTGTACTTGAATTATTTATACGCTCGGTACATTTTATTGTAACTCTATCATAATGAACCATTAAATTTTACAGTTTGCGTCGTAAAATCCACTCCTTCGTTCGGTCTGCTAAATTACCTCGTGATGAGGTAAGAATATTGACGACGTGTGTGGTCTAACGAACAATGTTAGCATAGTTTAGCCAGTGGTTAATAGTAAGCTGTGTTATTGTTATGAGCAAATATCTTATCTAGTAATGTACAATCGTCTTTAATGAAATAAAGAAGTATTATACTGCATATATTCATATTGTACGGTGATATTTTGAAACCGGACAACACGAAACAAGTTTATAAGAAATGGTAATCTTTATAATACACAGTACATTACACTGGCTTATAGTGGTGTAAAATAAAACATAATTCATTGTTTTCACGTGCACTCAACGGCGAAAGGAAAGGAAATATAAATTTTTCGTTTATTTATTATTTTATTTATTTAAACTTTATTGTACACCAATTATATAACATTCATTTTAAAAACATTCTAGGTTTTGTTATTGGTACAATGGGCGGCCTTATTGCTATCAGCAATCTCTTCCAGGCAACCTTTGGCGTACAAGAAAACAACAACCAGTTAATACTACCTAAGTTAATTCGTTCATGTTTCTATAAACCAACAAATTAAAGTATATACGATAGATACTTGAATAAAAATTAATTACACTTTAATTTCAATTTCATCTGGTACATATCTTAATCTCTATTATAAATCTTGAAATGTCCCTTATTAAGGAAAACAACTTATGAACTTGTTCGTCGATCGACGTTTTTCATACTTAAATCTATTTAATTAAACACGCTTACTATATAATCACATCGCATTGTTCCTGGCATAAAGATATAAATCTTGGAACAAATTTTCTTAAAATATACTAAAAACTTAAAAAAAAAAAATTCGGGCATGATTATAAAAGCATTGACCGCGTAAGTTCAGATACTTATTTATTTTGAACAAATTTAACATTAAATTATCTTAATATCATCATTTTTTCCATGTCAGCGAGGTCATAAAGACCGAATAATGCCTTGAAATAAAAAATACCACAAGATATACTGATGTAGTGGAAATACATCTCACTTGTGATTAAAATTGCTCATCCGTGAAACATACAGATACGGTAGTATCTTATAGTAGATAGGATAGTATAGTTATAGTAGAGTAGTAGTTTATATCTATTTCCTAGGAATTTTAGTCGTGTTAACTAGGGTTGTCAGTTGTACTATTGTGTGTTATACTACTGTTATACTGAAGTGTATTCCAAATATACGTACTATAAATTCTTGAAAAAATACACCATACTCTAACATATTATTTCAGGCAGAGCAATGCATAAAATTTGTCATTTTTCTGTTGAAACAAACTGTTAAAAGATGCAAGACGTATAAGAAATATTTGTCTTATTTTTCATCCTTTCCATAAAATACGATACTGTTTGAAGTATTTTGATGAATACTATAGCCCAAAAAACTATTGTTAAGCCTATTTACGAATACTAGTGGGCGCTCAGTGGTTGACATTCGACCATAGTTCATTGATTTTTTAAAGGGATAAATATTATAATAATAGTTGTATGTTATAATATCATTGTTGAATGTAGAATGAAAAAGGGTAATTGGAACGTAAGAGTAAAATAATACATACAGTCGAGCATAGCAACCTCCTTCACAACCTTCTTTGAAGTCCTTTATTGACAGATGTCAAAATGTCTTTTTTATTTACATGTGTGTATATGATGTGTAAAATTGTAACTACTGCTTAGTAGTGTGAGTAATGCATATTTTAAT
>MU160520.1:0-15390 GCA_015888305.1 Antheraea pernyi | reverse complement strand
ATTCAACTCAGTAAAAGTGCAGGATTTTGGAAATAATAACAGATTTATTACTCATACCTATATACCACTAGTCTTAGCAACCACTATTAGATCTCAGTGTTATTGAATTAATCAAAAATAACAAAAGCCACTTCGGACCATAAATAATATTTAAAAAAAGAAGTTATATTCGAACTCGTTACACATCCAACTGCCTACACCATGTTGTCATTATACAAACTCATTCCATAAATTAATACACAATGATTACAGCTTCCATAGATTAAATAAGGCTTACATAACCAAATAGATATGTAATGCTTATAACAATCAACAACAAAATGACACAGTGTCACTCTTCACACTTGTCTCTGTTTCCTTTTAGTTCTTCTAAACTACGAAACGCATTTTGGTACGTTTTTCACTACAAAGGTTTATATCTATAACATCTACATATCATACAATCTTAGGAAGTAGAGAATGGTAGAGAAGTATTAAAAAAAGAAAGAAAGAAAAGAAGTATACTCTAGTCACAAAAATATATTTCAGATATAACAAAATAATTTTTACTATGGGACTGTACATTTTTTACAGAGACAAATTTTTACTGATCGTACGATATAGTATAAGCACTCAAAATTCCATCAAAATCGGTCCAGCCATTTAGGAGGAATTCAGTGACATACACACGTACAGAAGAAATTTATATATAAAGATAATAATGTAAATCAATCGTGTCAATATTTTTTAGATTTTTGTAAAAAAAATTATTGCAGATGTATTGTAATAAGTAATTAAATACATTTCAATAATTTTAACGAGTTACGAGTAACATTTAGTTTTGCTTTCATTAAAATCGGTTCACTCTATGAAAAGTTATTGTATTTTAATGAAGACGCGACTTAAGTACGAGAGAAAAGTGGATAAGTAAATGGACTTTCAGGTGATTTTATTAGTCACTCTCTTTTAAGGTTCCAGGCGGACGGAGTCACGGGCACAGCTACTCTTGTAATATTCCTCAGTACGAATCAGTTGTTATATCACAAACATGTGCCATCAAACACTTGATCCCCTAATTAGTGCGTG
The DNA here is from genome assembly GCA_015888305.1 of Antheraea pernyi. Classification (NCBI taxonomy): domain Eukaryota; kingdom Metazoa; phylum Arthropoda; class Insecta; order Lepidoptera; family Saturniidae; genus Antheraea; species Antheraea pernyi. Next base: position 14,325 of record MU160520.1, on the reverse strand, counting down.
ACGTGTAATTAAGCCATATAACATCCCTATACACTCGTCATACATTGCCGGTGTCTCGCCCCTTAACTCATCTTGCCTCGGTTGGGCGCCCGTTGTCATGCTATTTGATTTACCGCCCTCACCAGGTGTACTGTGACATACGAGGAGGTACGAATGACACGTCTGATTATCGTTTTGAAATCTCAGTATAATTGCTACATGATATAGAATGTACTTTAATTATCAATTTAATTAGACAGATTTGCAGTGTTGCATCCAAGGCAACAGTCCATGCCGAAGTTTGGCCACTTTGGCACCCTTGAGCTTGTTGCCAAGCCTTAGTAGTCTGGAGAAAATAAAAAAAAATTCAACAAAAAAAATTCAAAACAAATATATTGCATTTTATTACAGCTCGTCGTGATCTTTGCACATAGTTGATAGACAAACATTCAAATAAACGCGATTTTTCGTGGATAAGAATTTTATGATAACCATTGCATATATATAACTCGCCACTAGGTGGCGTTAGGTTGTCTTTCATTGTTATTAGGTTATACATTGTAATTTAAGACAGACAAAGGTTCAAGCACTTACTAGTATTAGTATTAAAAACTTTCTTATAAACGGACCATTCGCTAAATAGCCGTTATGTCTATGAGAAGTCAATTGTCATTATTGTAGTTTTGCGTCATGTCTATTTTTTAATAAGTTTATTTTTTAAATGTTTATTAGCACTTACTAGTATTAGTATTAAAAACTTTCTTATAAACGGACCATTCGCTAAATAGCCGTTATGTCTATGAGAAGTCAATTGTCATTATTGTAGTTTTGCGTCATGTCTATTTTTTAATAAGTTTATTTTTTAAATGTTTATTAATAAATCCATATAATATGAATGAGTATACTGTTCTATTAATAATAGTAACATTGTTCAAAGCTATAGCTTTCGAGGGAATCACAGAATACCCGTTAAACGTCGGCACTGTGTTGTTTTCCACCGATGATTTAAAAAATAACAGCTGGTGTAAATCAAAGATAGGATTACTACGTGCTAGAAGATACTTCCAAAGTTTTATTCCACCTGCTAATTTCATAAGTACTGTAAATGAAGACTATATCGACGCCCTCATGCAATATTTCGAAGAAGGTTACGCTACTATCAAAACTGAAGCAAAAGACGCCGAAACGGATAGAATAATGACCATAGCACTCTCTGACGTCATTGGAGGATACCTCAAATCTTGGACTTTACCAATAACAAAATTCGCATTTTATGGAGGTACCGTCACCCAAAGTCGGGCCATAAGGATGTTTAAATTCTACGACGAATTGAGGAATTACTTGAGTACTGATGGAGAAGGCTGGACGAGCCCTGATTCAAGTATCCTGAGCTCCATAGATATTAATGTTGCAGAACCGAAGCACGTGTTCAATACTAGAAGCATGTCAGACCCTTGTGAACATTTAGCTTACTTCACAAAAACTCCTAGGGGTTTATCGATACCAATACCTTATGTGAACTGGGATAAGCAATCAAATACAATGTTCATACCACTTAAAAATCATTCACTAATCCCTCTTGGATCACTCAACTCTTCAAGTGCACTATTTAAATATTACGATGCCGCTAAGTATTGTATGCAAGCAAACACCCAACAAGATGAAGAAAATTTCGATGAAAAATTTCAAAATTGGCTCCTGAAAGAGGTTGTACCACATTTAAATGACGATCGTCTTTATTTAGCATTCGAAAGTATACTTTCTTTAGTAAATACGTCTAAAAATCTATATGATGCAACTAAAGATATTAAGGAATTGTTGAGTATAAACAGCAGTAATTACAGGAATAAATTTTCAATCGGTGGTATGCCTATAGATATGACTTCGAAGAAGATTTTGATTATAACAATAATATTGTTTTTAGAAATCGGTTGGTGTATTCCAGCTTTATTGTATATTTTATTCTTTAAAAAGAAGAAAGAAAAGAGTAGTAAAGTATATATGTTCATGGGACCTGATCTCGATCGTGACAAATATCATAAAGAAAGGAGTAAATTTGAGAAACAAGAAGACAAGAAAAGATCGGATAAAAAGGAAATTTATGAGAATCCATCCAAGGTTGAAATTAATATGGTAAAGCAAAATGACGAAGGTGTTGGTTTCAAAATATTTAAAATGCCCCGTCATATTAATGCTAATAACAATTTTACCCACGTGTCTAAGACTTCTATAGGAACTAGTGCCAAGTCATTTTATAGTTCAAAGGGTTACTCTACTGAAATAGCTAGAGTTACTTATGATAATACACCTATTATTGGTATAAAACCGTCGTTAAAAGAAATTATAATGAACAGTACGAACATGAACGTTGTCACTACAGAATATAATTTACCCCAAAAGAAGCACAAGGATTGCGTTTGCACTCCGAATCAAAGCGTTGAGAAATCAAGTTTTACAATGATGCAAGAACTGGAATCCTCTAAAACCGTCACTTTACTCGCAAAGGAAAAAAATATTACTAAAGAACATAGACCTACTAATGTCATTAAAACTACAAATGGACAGCAAAAAACGTCTAAACCTAAAGTAACTGAATCTGTGAAAAGAAGAAAAGATATATGTCCTTGCACTGACTGTATGAAAGAAGAGAATGGACCCACAAAAAGAAAGGATGCGGCTCAATCTCATAAACCTTCTAAAATAATGTCAAAATCGAAATGTACAATAAAATATACAAACGAAAGTGAAAAGCGAACAAAATCATTAAAGTATAATATACAAAAAATAGATGCTAACAAGGGAAAAGGCATAAAATTAAACACTGGCCAGCCGTATTTGGAGATAACGATAGAAAAGCCAAAAAATGAAATCTCTGTTGACATCCGTAGTATGCCAAGAGATGTTTCACCAAAAAATGCACGACCAAGTAAGATTCCCAAGAGAGCACCAATCGTGACTACAACAGACACTCAAACTTCACAGAATACGTCCAAAAGTCGTCCCGTAGATACAAGGTGTAGACAAAAAACCTTGATACCACAACCGAAGAAACAAATATACCCGGTGGATGACATAGTTATTAAGAATAGAAATACGTCAACTACAGAAAGAAAATTAAATGTAACACTATAGGTTTATGCAGCTTATGTAAGAGGTATACTAAAAACACAAAGTAAATTTGATAAAATATTGAATACAGAATAATTATAAGTTTTTATAGTATTAAATGATACAAAATTAATAACGAAATGACTACTAATTCAATATTTCGATTATTGTCATATACTTGAAGTTGTGGGGAACAGCTTGTTTTTTCTTAACCTTTCTCTTTTTGTTTGGTTGTTAAGTTTGGAAACCAAAGCGTTTATAAATTAGTAAAATATTTCGAAATAGTCGACACTAAAACTAGTAGAAGTCCTATTATTCCAAAACGGTTTTTTTATCCATGAGTAAATACCTAACAGATACCCATCCCATCGGGCAGCTGAGGACGGGTTATGACCGATTTGCACGGACTAAAACCCCATGGTGCCTTCATATACCTTTGTAGGTTAGGTTAGAATTCGGCACCTAGAGAATTTCATACATATTAGTAGAAGTCCTATTATTCCAAAACCTAATTTAAAAAATGGTGTCCAGAAAAGTTATTACTTTATACTTTCTAAGTTTTAGCGTTTGACCACTGTCTCAGCTTATATTAAAAGATATTGTCTAAGATGGTAGACACGCTAAACCTTGAGTGGGCCTGGCTCGCAATCGCAGTTGCTGGAACACAACAACATGTGCTCGGCGACAGATTTTCAACTTGACTAACTAGCCAGGAGGGGTTAGATCAAACCCGACACTATGCTACGGTTACATCATAAAGTTTTCCTTTACCGAAAGGTCCGACTCAGAACGGACTTGAATCTGCATTTATCGACGCAGTGTGAGAATACGCTATCATCTGAGCTATCATAGCTTCACGTGTATCTGTTTTTTATTTATCAGAAGAAAAGAAAATCTTTTGAAGAACTAATCAATGCACGAAATAAACAACTCACAAAATTTGATATACCTTCCCTTTTTACCAATAATACTATGTGGAGTACCTAAAGCATGTGTTGTCAGAATAACAAATGGAATATTTTGAAGTAAAACCTCTTAGGAGGTAACTGTACGACAATGCAACGGAAATCCGTTACGGCAATATGGCGTCGCGTTTATGTACCATCCGGTTTTTAAATATTTTTGATTTTGTCAATAAATAGTTTATAAACAAATCAATCTTTTTTTTTAATAATAAGAGTTATTAAATTGAATAATAATAAAAATCATACAATAGAATTAATTATGTATTTATAGGCGCGCGAGCGTGTGCCATTTATCTAATTCGGAACTTAAATAACACAGGAAATATTATTAGCAACTCTTTTTTTAAACTGATATGCAACTAAAGATTTAGCAACTAATTTTGTAGATTATTACTGCCATCATCGAATAGGTAATTAATAACATATTATAAGTGTATTGTGATAATTTCAATGTTCTAACAAAATGGTGGGCCACTTGTTAGAAACATTCAGGGAGTTTTTGTGGCATCTCAGTATTCATGCTCCATGGTATTGTTGCCATCCACTCCACTTGTGTAGAATAACCGAAGCATATTACTTAAAACACCATCATCATTACAGAATATAGAGTCAAGTAACACAAGATTATGAACAAAATATAAAATCAAGTATAGGACAGACTAAGACCTCGCCAAAAACTCCCGCAACTAAAGCATCGTATTAGAAACCGTGCACAGTTGGTCTCAGAGGGATTCGATTGGTCAAACCTAATGAAGAAAGGTATTCCACATTATTACATTCGGTACGAACCCGACCGGATGGGCACATACTAATCACTGAGGTGAATTTATTGGCTCTGATCCGGGTGAGTTATGCTCGGGCCGCGAGTAGGGCGTTTGCGGGATTCGGTTGAGTTATTGCATATTTTGTCCCGAGCAGCTCAGGTGGCCGCGGTGACAACACTAATCTATCATTATAGTCCATTCCCACTGAGTAAACTGTGCGGACGTTTGTTTGATTAATCGGAACCATTTGTTTTATATGATTTTGTCATAGTTTCTCATAATTTCATAAAACTAGTCTAGCTTTGATAGATTAATTAATTTTTATGTTTACGAAAAAGATTTGATTGGCAAAGCCAAAAAATTGATCATTAACCGTGTAATAAATCAGAAATGATTATATTGTATGCAAAATTTCATGGTTCTGGATCCATCGGTGTATCCTGTGCGTTGTCTGACAGTTAATCAATTTTAGAGTTTTATAAGAACTTCTAGCTGACTCGCTGTTTCACTTGTATATAGTTTTTCTCACTCTCTGCTCCAGAGAGCTCGCGTTGCCTCGCAAAGTAACTTAACGTGCTTTTTTATCAATAATTTGTAAGATAATTACTCCGCCTCTAATGGGCTTAGCGTGATATAAGATTGCTCATAACCTTCCCCAATGTCTAAACTATAATATATGAAAAAATTGTTCAAAAATGACTAGTACTTAAAGAAAAAAACAGGATGTGCCTTGTAAAATATTGTATGTATGTAATTGTATGTATTGTAAAATATTCTAATTAAAAAATACTACAAAAATCCAACGTCCAACAACGTCATCCACACAGTGGTGTTTCAAGACGGTCACCCATCCAAGTACTGAACGCGCTCGACGTTGCTTAACTGCATTGATCGGAAAAGAACCGGTGTTTTCTTCTTGTCACACAAAAAGGTTGCGAATCAAACTTTCAAAGCCCTGTCTAACTTCAAAAATGAAACAAGGAAACCTTTACATTTTACATTATTATACATAAATTATTAATGTTTTTGGTTTTTGACTCAACAAGCGATTTATTTCTTATACTAATTTCTGATCTAAAAGCGTATCTGCTGAAAATATTTACTAAATGTATCTCTTACGAATATAAAAAAAAACGTATTACTAGTATTATTCGTCCTCCCGCCAATTTCCACAGATGTCAATAATTACTAGGTCAGCTGAAAGCACTGCGCTGTTCATAAATTAAGAACGACCGAGTACAATTTGTCCGTAAATCCCATGTCAATCGGGGATTATCCCTTACAATTGGCGGTAATCCCACAACAGTGCTGGACCGAGTCCGACTATTTATTGAGGGCTGGTCGCCCTACGCGATTTGTCTTAAGACCATTTAGTTGTAATAGATTCGGCTTAGTAACATATTTAGGGATTCGCGTAATTAAATGATTCTTTTTGTAAATCCCACTGTTTGATAAAGCTTCATCTTTGACTGAGAGATATGCCAGTCCTGAGTTTCTAAGTATTTTGAACATTATAAAAAAAAAGTGTGTGTGTACTTATGTACACGCGTTAGAAGTTATACTGCTTTGGCGTAACAAGATAAAAGTCTTTTCAAATTTTTTATCTTTCGGCTTATTCTACGTTTGTAGAAAAAACGACACTGACAATAGAAAAAGTTGACTATAGCTAACTTCAGGGTGTCGGTTTTTCATAACGGTTTGCACGCGCATCGGAATAACTTTAGGGTGTCGGGTTTTCGTGACGGTGTGCGCGCGCATCGTAAAAATTTACTCTTATCATTTACCCTAACGCGCCAAAAGAAGTATAACTTAAAAAATATTTTCGCTACCGCTTACACAAATTTCCTTAACTTTGCTATATGCTGAAATAATAAATAGCTTCATATAAAACTAGCTGTCCGCTATGAATATGAATGGTGGTTGCGGTACCCAGTCAGGCTGTAAAACCCTATCACCCCGCTTTCGCCATTGCCTCGTTCGTTATTCAGCAGGGTGCACCACGTGCAGGTGAGGTTGGCTTGGATGTCTCAAGTCTTAGATGTAATTCGACACCCCTTACACCCCAAGATTTTCCTAAGATTTTCACACATTTTCTTCCATAAAAACCTTATCCTGACAATTACAAATACAAAAAAAATTAGCTGAATAGATGCAGCCGTAGGTAGACCTATGGTGAAGTAATTACTAGTTTCGGCTTGAATGGGTCGGCTCGCCCGGGGTACTACCACCCTCTCACAGAACACCGACGTGAAGTAACAGTGCTTGCATTTGCATGCAGATTCTTAAATACTGGCTAAAATACATCCTGTAGTGAGCTAGTTCTATCTATACGTGTACTTTTTTCACAATTTTTAATCATCAAGTATGGCACTGAAGAAAAAACTATTAAAATTATCCATAATAAGACAAAAAACATTGCGTGTATCAGTGTGTACACACAGAGGATGTGAAACTTCTTTGACTTATATGTATAAAATGATGTACGTACATTAGAATGCTCATAAACTACATACTGTACGAAGTTCCGTAGTATAAATACTTAACTGCTACTACATAGATCCAGAAAACATTTATACATACATATATACACATACACACAAATACATACCTATCTTACGTAACGATTTTTTTCCGTACCGGATTTAAGTTTCATTTCAAACATCAAAAGAATAATTTTCCATTTATTCTTAACTGATTTCAATAATAATTTAAATATACCATGTTATTTCGTAATTAATAGGCTTTCAAAATATAAAGAATATCTTAAACTTAAATAACTACATATTATAAAGCAAAGTCCTACGCCACGTCTGTCTGTTAGAGATAAACTGAAAAACTACTCAACGGATTTTCATGCCATTTTCACCAGTAGATAGAATGATTCATCGAGGTAGGTTTAGATGTATAATTTGTCTAGGTTTTTTTTTTAATTATCAGAACGGGACAACATCGGCCGGGCCCGCTTGTAATATTATAATAGTTTGTTTCTTTGTTTATAACGATTTCACGCTTTAACAACTTAACCGATCATTATGAAATTTTCCAAGTACAAATTATAGAACAGATTTATGCAAGTATAGCCTCACTGTATTTCTTTCATCCATAGCTCTAAAATCACAACTGTTTTAGACAACATTTAAACTGCAAAATGAATGCATTTACCCATGAATCATAAAGGCTCAGATGGAATAATTGTTTAAAATGAAATAACAATAAACAATTGGAACAAGGCCGGTCGGAGTTCACCACTGATTTATAACGATAACCCACACTGTCCTTGGATTAAAATGTCCGAGAAATTCCAACTGGTAAAGCGTGTTACAAATTTATACGTTTAAAATCCACAAGCGCTTCAAAAAGTAAAAAATATGGGAGTTAAAGATGAAACTCAATTTATTCAATTTAGGGCCTGAGAAGGCGCTTATGAATGTCAAAGCTACCACTGGTTCGGACAAACAATCCAGTCATCGAGAAGAACCACCTAGAAACCCGATCTGGTTGATCTCTTCATATTATGTATTTTTACAAAATATAGATAGTTACATTCGTTTTTGTGAATGCACAGAGAGACGTCACCATTGTTCACATATTGATCCACCCTATAGTATAGACACCAAAACCCGCTTGACATGGTGCTTGAACTCATTACCCGGCAAAACGGCAATGTACTTTGGGGCTTTGTTAAAAAACCTAACATTATTACCTAAAAAAAATGTTTCTGGTCTTAGTGAGCCTGAAACATGGAATGACCAGTTTATTGCTGTTTCTAATATTTAAACTATGTTGGTCTTTTACTAAACCCAACTTATCTAAGTTTTTGTAGACATACATTAAATTATCTTGAGATACCGAATTTCTGAAATTTCTAGTCTTAGTCTTTAGTATTTAATTATGCGTTGGACATCGGAGCCACAATTTTACGGTAAATCCTATCTGGGCACGAATTAAAAAGTTTGCAACGTCAAATCTTTGCCGTACAATGAAACGGTGGAACAATCTTCCGGCCAGTGTTTTTTTTTAGTGTAGCACTGCAAAATGACTGCACTATGCCTGATAGTAACCACAGTACAATCCAAAAACAATGAGGACCACTGTAGTGACACTCTATCCATCGCCGGTCGCCGCTGTCATGCCGGCCTGCGAAAAGCTGGATATGCACAGGCTGATCCCGAAACGCGACCCGCAGAAGCGAATCACTATGACGGGCTTTTTCACCATATACATGGTGGTTGCGACCCAGTCAGGCTGTAAAACCCTACCACCCCGCTTTCGCCATTACCTCGTTCGTTATTCAGCAGGGTGCACCACGTGCAGGTGAGGTTGACTTGGGTATCTCAAGTCTTAAGATATTATGCGACACCCCTTACACCCGAAAGTGTGTTCCCTTCCTCTTACGATATCGGGTCGTTTAAACGAGGCGTGGGATACTTTTACAGGTTGGCAAGATGGCGACGACTGCCGTTACTATTTTACAGTTACCGTTGTGGACTATACCCTGCTTTCCATCAAGTATTGTGCAGTCATTTGCCGAGATAGTATATAAAAAGCAGTGCAAGCTTTTGCTCCGGTCTGTTATCTCGTTTAAAAATACCTTTATGTCCTTTTCGGTACCCCTAACAACGTGTACCTATATACGATGATAAGTTGGATAGATAAGTCGTGAACGCCCAACAAACAAGCAAGCAAAATTTCTTTAGTATTTATAATATTAGTTAGAACTATCTATGCCCGCAACTCCGTTCGCGTGGAACCGAATATAAATAAACAGTAACTAATAAACTCATTTGAATGTATTAAGTCCATTCACTTATCTACTTTTCTCTCGTACTTAAGTCGCGTCGTTATTAAAATTACAATAACTTTTGATAGAGTGAACCGATTTGAATGAAACAAAGAATAAATGTTACTCGAGCATATGCTTTACGATTTTCTTGGTGATGTTTCTTTAGCAGTGATGCGTATTCAAACAAACAGACAGACAGATATATTCCAAGATACCTGCAACAATTTTTTTCACATAAATCTAAAATGTACTGATACGTTCAATTTACATTCTTAATATATGTGTAAACTAGCGGGCCCGCCGGACGTTGTCGCACTTTATAATAAACCTTGACAAACTATATACCTTAGTGTACGACCAGAGTGGACGCCACAATCGAGCGTCGAGCGTGGCGTCGCGTCCGGCGTTCATTTCAAACAGCATTAATACGTGAGTGTTCTGAGTGGCGTGTGAACATCGTTGTTGTGCTCTGAACGCACCGCACGAGACGCTACGTTCGACGCTCGATTATTGCGTCCACTCTGGACATACACTAAACCTTCCTCATGAATCACTTTACCTATTACTGAACACCGCATGAAAATCCGTTGAGTAGTTTTTGAGTATATCGCGAATAGACAGACAGACGCGGCAAAAGATATTGTTTTATAATATATAATAATAATAAAAATATTAATCTAATTACTTTATGCTCGTCTTCATAAACTTTGAAAGCGAAAAAGAAAGATTAATGACTGTATGAGTTTCACCGTCTTTATCTAAAAAAGAGAAAAAAAAAACATTATAAATGTCTTCGTTGACAAGCTGGCAATTGCTTAAAACCACCCCGACATTGTCGGCGACTTGTAAAGCTATAATTTAAACAATCTCTCCCCCTGTTTGCTGTGAAACCCAAGATTTTACCGCAGATACCCATTCGTAACCCCTTATCTTGCAGAGTGAACGTGGATTACGTTACTACTGGATAGGACCGATGTATGACAATTTTCAAACTTGCTCCCGTATGCTTCTGTCACTTTAATGTAGCTTATAATCCTATGTAAAACATATCGAAATTATATATTATCTTCTTCTATACATATAATAATAATATAAATCTAACGTGTCTGTACTTTTTTTTACAGGTTTTTGTGAAAAAAATTGTTTCAGGTGCGTAGACGGAGTAGGGAGTAGACGTAGTACCAGTTCGGCAGCTCCTGCTCCCCGGCCTATAGGTGATTGAAGGCACCATGGGGTTTTTGTCCGTGCAATTCGGACATACCCCACCCTCAGCTGCCCGGCTAGGGAGGGAATCCATAGAGATTTCCGATGTTAAAAAAATAAAAGGTTTCTTGAAATAATAAAATACATTTTAATCATTTTTAAAACTGTCTGTCTGCCTGTCTATTTGTTTGAGCACGCATTACTGCAAAAGTACTGCGTTAACGATAAAACTTCACCAATATATATATATATAGTCATAAAGCAAATCCTCGAGTAACATTTAATTTGGGTTTCATTAAAATCGGTTCACTCTAACAAAAGTTATTGTAATTTTAACGACGACGCGACTTAAGTACGAGGGAGAAGTAAATGGACCTAATACATTTCGATGTTTTTCTTAGTCACTGTTTTTTTACATTTGAAGCAGACGGAGTCGCGGGCAAAGCTAGTACTACATATGTCATAAACTTATTATTTTGTATATACTCACCTTACTAACATATTTCTAGTGATGTTTATAGTTTTTGTTTTCTTTTTATATCATAGAAGGCAAACGAATAGGTGGGTCACCTGATGTTAAGTGATCACCACCGTCCATAGACACTTGCAACACCAGGGGAGTCGCAAGTGCGTTGCCAGCCTGTCATGGGGGAGTAAGGTAAGAGGGAAGAGAGGAGGGGAGGTAGGCCACCGGCGCTCTAACTGACCGAACGAAACGCAATAATGCAAACACTGTTACTTCACGTCGGTTTTCTGTGAGAGGGTGGTACTACCTCGGTCGAGCCGACCCATTCATGCTGAAACCATTAATAGCTTCAGCGTAGCTCTACCACCTATTAAATTGTACAATTATTTCTGTCCTCATAGCGAACCTGTAAAAATCCCACTGCTGGGTCGAAGACGTCTTTCCAAGAAAAGATTCATTCATACTCGACACTAGCAACCTACGATATATCGAGCGTTTCAAGCACTGAGAAATTTACAGTTTTATATTTCCTTATATAAGATGGTACTATAAAAATTCCTCAGATTAAGGTGTCATCACGCTATTTTTCTTTACCGTTACCTAGAAGTGTTACCAATTAAATTTAGTAAATGTGAGTTCTAAAAAATCATTGGTACTCTTTGTCTTGGAACAAAATGGAGGAATACGATGGTATTGATTAAACACCGCACATTTTTCCTTTTAAATTGAATAAAGAATGTTTGTGCCGATAATGTAGTGATAATAGTGTGATATACTGTGTAATAATAAAACTGTGTAATAGTGTGATAATAGTAGTGATAATGTAATGAGACGCTTTGTACTTTTGGATATTTATTGTATATGTATAGTACAATTATAGGTTATAACGTTGAAATCGCACGCACGTCTCATAGCGCAATGGCGTCGCCCCCCTCCCACACCTGCCTTGCTTCGTCATGGCGGCGCGCGGGGAGCGTAGCTACTGAACATAGAATATACCATATTTTATTCTAGGTAATCTACTACATTCTTGTAAACAGAATTCAGTAAAGAAAACACTAGTTACCATAAAGACATGGTATAATTTATAATAATTATTGTTATTGCTTTCTTCATAAATGACTTATTAGGTTATCAATCCATACTTGTAGTCCGGTGAAGCTGTTAAGACCTTGCTAGGTCAATAGCGTAATCAGTTCGAGAAAAAAAAACAAACCACGCTGTCGTGGTCCGGCGATCAATTTCGATCCCGAATACTCGCCGCGACTCTCCTCGCTAGAGGCTTAAGATATGGCTGAGCTCTAGTGAAACTACAAAAGTCCATCAGACTAATAACATTAGCTAGAAAAAATAATTAAAAGACATAGATTAATATAAAATAGTTTCCATGAAACGCAAAATAAATCATTTTTTATGAAATTAAATTTCCTATCTAGAATTACCGAATCTAAGTTAACTAACGAAAACTTTACGACTTATAAGGCGGTGTGACACCGTCTGCAACGGTGCGTTGCGTCGCTTCGCCTACTGGAACTTTGGCAAATAACTGGATGCCTTTAATTGAGGTGGAAAGGTGTTTTGCGATGGCGCAATCTATAATTAGCTCCCTAGAGACCAAGATTTAGACATAATTATTTATATATCATTATTTATAATAGCCATTAATATTAAATTGTTATGCACTTACTTATTTCTTGCTCGTACCTTTCCAGTTAAACTTGCAAAAGGAGACGAAAAAAAATAAAATCACAGTAAATATTAAAAATAAATAGGTAACTATATTTGAATAGGAAAAGATAAAAAAGTTCAGTTCAGTTCAGCACCTTTTTCTCGTCTGTTTATCTATCGATTTTTAATTTAGATTAGTTATCAATAAAAATTGGAAATAGCTATTTTTTTCCAGATTATCGACAAAACGAAGACTTTAGAAATAATTATAAAGATCGAATATATTTATGTTAATCTGAACCGCCTGTAATCGATTGTGGTTATGATACGTTAATCGCCTACATTTATATAAATTTACAGTTACATACATACATACATATAGTTTTTACACCTCGCGCAAATAAACTCGACTGTTTTTTCTTGCAGTGAGACGTAGTAGCGGGCAATCAATTACAGGCGAAGTGCAAATTAACTTTCACTATAATATTTATTTATGGATTTCCGCAAAATAACGCCTTCTATAAATTATTATTAATATGTGAAGAAAAAACGTTGTACCCCTTTTATGAACCTCACTGGACCCCAACTAGTGGTTATAGAAAATTATAAATAAAAATATATAATTCTGACCAGTATCTTATATATTAATACGTGAAGCCAAAACTTTGTACTCCTTTTTAAGTGGATTGCGCGAACGGATGAACGTGAAATTTGGCATAGTTAAAGTTTATATGGAGGAGAAGTGCAAAAAGTTATTTTTTATATAAAATACATTAAAAACAAATTAAATTAAATAGAATATACATTAATCACAATACTGCTTGGATAATATACAATAGGGGGGGCCAAAAAAAACTTTTAATTTTTTTTTAGCTACCACGAAATTATCGTCCAAGATGACGAAAAAAAAATTCTGGTAAAGTTTGAGCTCTTAATATTAATTTTCAGAGGTGTCACATCGTGATTTTCGATTTCCCATTTAAATTACACGGGATTTTTTTTTTTCGAATTTTGATGTATCTCAACGAGTTATTCTGTGGTAAAAGTAAATACATAATTTTGTAGGAAATTGAACGGCCTACAAAAAAGGTCTGATATAATTTTTCGCTAAGTCAAATGGGTTAAAAGTTATTCGCAGTTAAAGTTCAACCTAAAATAATATATGATGATTTTCACAATCTTTTATAGTTTTTTTACAAAAAAATGCCTTAAAGACATAAAACAACATATTGTTCGTGATTTTTATCATTAAAAAAAAAATCCCGTGTAATTTAAATGGGAAATCGAAAATCACGATGAAAATTAATATTAAGAGCTCAAACTTTACCAGAATTTTTTTTTCCTCAACTTGGAAGGTAACTTCTTGGTAGCTAAAAAAAAATTAAAAGT
>MU160519.1:41626-76793 GCA_015888305.1 Antheraea pernyi | reverse complement strand
AGTTCGAAAAAAAAAACCATTTGCGTATACATTTTTAGTAATGACTTTGCTCGTGGCTCTTCATGCCTTTTCTGTCCAGTAATTCTTTTGACTTTTTTTTTGTTCGATTAAAATATGTATTTATTTAATGATTCCTAAAAACATTACTGATAATTTCTTACCATTTAAATTTTTTTTATTTAGATTAAATAAGATTTAATCTTAACAAATATGATTATCTACGACTTGCTTGGAAAGTTCTTATATTTTAACAATTTTGGAATAACATATAATTCATTTAATTTTACCTGCACCCGTGAGGTATACTATCTTATGTAGTATTTATTGTCGATTCGGTATTTTGTTAAAATACTAGTTTTTTACCGGATATTCGCTTACGTTAATTTAGATTTAAGAAATGGTATACGCTTCTCGTGTACTTATTTTCACAAACATCAATCAAGATGAATATACACAGACAGACAGTCAAAAAAATGTTAACGTTATATTCTCAATCAGCGATTTTTATAATTACACATAATTATAGTTTTAATAACACATAATGATTAGATCCTTAAATAAGTTGTACGAACCAAAATTAAACATAACTGTAACAGGAATGTACGAATTCGTAGAGAACCCAAGCCAACAATACAATATTGAAATAAATTGATTTATTAACTCTAATTTGTATTAAAAATTAACCTGACAAAACTGGTACAGTCGTTAAATCTTTGATTAAGTCTTCAAGTGATTTAATTTGAAGTGTATAGAATATTTGAAATACTAATTTATTTACAAATCCGTAATCTATTTCTCTAGTACTATTTGTTAATATAAATTGTTTGAACGCTTTTGACAAACTTTCTGTTATATCTCTAGAATTAATTACGAAATCTTGTAATTGGGCAGGGAGTTTTTAATCTTTATATCTATTTTAGTAGTTTAATTTGGGACAGTTATAATTTTGACTCACCCTTGAGTTTTGATCTTACCCATAAAGTTTGTTGAGTGTAAATTCATCAAAGAGAAAGCACCTCGACTCTTTTTTAAAGAACTAAATAAATTAACTGAATTTATTCATTATAGGACAGGACAGCTAGTGACCAATACAGTAAACATTAATCGACACTATATATGAACAATAGATAGGCATATTGGCCTCTAAGAGCTTCCATTGCACGCGCTACGTGGTTAACAAACTTAATCAAAATACTAAATATAAACTAAAATAATAATAAATAACTAACACAAAACAAATACCGCTTAATGAAAATACTCAGTATAAAGAATAAGAAACACAAATTCAAAACAAAAAGATAATAAAATTATAATTTATAAATTATTGGGAGCTAGAATTTATGTCTCTTCATCAACAATAATGCATTTTGCGTGAAGGTGCACAACGACATACCAAAGATATCTAACTCAGTTCCTAATTTGTTTTACAGATTACACAATCTAGTATTTAATGATACACACAATGGAATCCAAATGCAACGACGAATAACAGATAATTCCATAATTTGTCCGCAGTCACTTATCATAGTTAAATACTAGAAACTGTGACAAAATGATCATCCCGTGTTTCAGATTCAGTAAAACCAGTAACAGTTTTTTAGGTTATGATGTTTGATTTTACAGCGAAGTCCCAAAGCATATTACCGATTTGTCGGAATGGAACTTTAAGAGCCATGTCAAGCGGGTTTTAGTGTCATAAGGCTTAGAGTGGATCAATATTTTTTTTTTTGTTGTGGCACGGCAAAATGCCTCCACTATGCCTGATGGTAAGCATAGTACAATCCAAAAAGAATGGCGACCACCGAGAGAAACTATCCAACGCTGGTCGCCACTGTCATGCCGGCCTACGTAAAACTGAATATGCACAGGCTGATCCCGAAACGCGAAGAAGCGAATCACTATGACGGGCTTTTTCGCCATATACACGGTGGTTGCGACCCAGTCAGCCTGTAAAACCCTACCAACCTGCTTTCGCCATTCCCTTGTTCGTTATTCAGCAGGGTGCACCACGTGCAGGTGAGGTTGGCTTGGGTGTCTCAAGTATTATGATTCGACACCCCTTACACATACATATATGAACGATGGTGATGTCTGTTAAAAAGATAAGCGCAACCGAGTTTCTTGCCGATTCTTCTCGATGACAGGATTGTTTTCCAAACCGGTAGTAGTTTCGACATTCATAAGCGCCTTCTTAAGGCCTAAATTGAATTAAATTATTTTTGGTTTGACATATCGGCCGCGTGTCACCATATTGTCACTTGATTTTAAATGGCGTTATGGTACAAGATGGTAAATACGCAAAAATCTAGAGGGACTGTCTCTCAACTGCAGCTGCCGGAACGCATCTATAGGTGATTCGTGACAGATTTTCCACTTAAAGATGGTAGCTAGTCAGGCCGGTATAGGAAAAGCCATACAACCACGTTATGGTTTCATTACGATGTCGAAAGCTCCGGGTCATTAGCAAAAATTGGAACCTTCGAACCTTGCCACCACTACGTTGTCATCGTTCAATAATTATTATGACATGCCGGGTCGAAATCTCAAAGACGAATGATGAAGGAAGATGCTTGTCAAACCAGTGTAGGCACCTTAGAAGTTGGTTAGAACGTTCACCTTCACAGACATGAACGGGATAAACTACAAATATTCTTTAAATTGGCACGAATAGCAACAAAAGAGCGGCATGCAAATTTAAGACTATTAAAATAAATAATCTCTCACTGTCTATTAACCGTTGATATGTGCAATATCGCCTTTTAAAATCATTTCATCTACTACCAGAAAGTAATCTGTTCATTTAAGTTCAATAAAATCTTTACAATATAAATATTATTGTTTAATTACACATTCCAGAATATTATTACCAGTCTAGTGGGCAATTATGCATGCATCTTTAAAACAGTTTCATTTAAGAAATCATTATTTAAAAGGTAGGTATTGTATTTTTTTTAATATCTAAACTAACAGTAATTCACTTGCATTTATTTAAATAATTGCAGAAAATGTAATTAGATAAGCTTAAACAAACTTATTATATAGCACGACTGTTTCACACTAAGCCAAACACGCCATTGAGTCGAGTGGCATGGTGCCATGGTACCTCACTGACATAGGCATTTACAGTTCGAATTTTCTCGCCGATGCTCCGTTCTAGTCGGGCTGGCCAACATTCGGTACCTCCCGCGTGGCGCCGTGAATCGCGACTCGACATTACAATATCTTTTGTATTCACTTAACCTGACCAAGTCTGTATGATAATTACACCTCTTCTAAAGGATCTTAGTAGGGTGATGGTGGTTAATAATATGTTTTAATAAATAAGCAATAGGATAAATCGTTTTTTCTTCAAACATGATCGATAGTTTAAGAGACTTGTACTGAGTGCAAAGAAACAAAAGAATAATATTTTTAGGTTTTATAGTATTTCTATATATTTGCGGATAAAAATTCAAAAGTATTTTTATAGAAACAGCTAAGAGAATTTCGACTATTGTTTTCTCTAACTGGGGATACGATAAATCTTAGAAGAAACTTCGAACCGGTCTACTGAAGTTCAGTTCCATCATAAATCAGTATAATTATCTTGAATGCTTTGAAGGTTCGCGGCGCCGTTTATAGGCATTGAGTTATTCTCACATTACATTGAATGAAAAGTTATTTAATAAAATGGCAACCACTTTTGTCGCCTTTCATTAACGCAATGTAATTTTTTGAGCGAGTATTATTAATAAGAACGTGCGATATTTTTCAACCAATTTAGTCATAACCGTTTTTGGTTATAATATTTCTTGATAAATAAAAACAATTCTTTTATATTTAATGAATATGGGTATAATGTATGACTATAATCACCACGCAAGCCAACGATGTATTGGCGTTTTCGAACTCAGTGAAATTTGGGGTGTAAGGGGTGTTGAATAACATCTAAGACGGCTGAGTGCCTTACGCGCTCGCCTTAGTAGTCCGGTGAAGCTGTTAAGACCTTGCTAGGTCAATAGCGTAGTCAGTTCGAAAAAAAAAAAAAATGACATCTAAGAATTGAGACATCCAATCCAACCTCACCTGCACGTGGTGCACCCTGCCGAATAACGAACGAGGCAATGGCGAAAGTGGGGTGGTAGGGTTTTACAGCCTGACTGGGTCTCAACCACCATGTATATGGCGAAAAAGCCCGTCATAGTGATTCGCTTCTGCGAGTCTCGTTTCGGGATCAGCCTGTGCATATCCAGCTTTTTGCAGGCCGGTATGAAAGCGGCGACCGGCGATGGATAGTGTGTCACTCGGTGGTGGCCGATGTTTTTGGATTGTACTGTGCTTACCATCAGGCAGAGTGCAGTAATTTAGCCCTGCTATAATAAAACAAAAAAAAATCATAGTTCTATATTTTCCCACACACGGTATTTATCTATTTATCACGATATCTGGCAACTAAACCTACTTAGGCTAGCGTCAGACCTCAGTGCAGTGCGACATGTGCGAACATGAATCGATCTTTTTCCTTAACCAATTACAGTACCCATTTTAAAAGTTTTAGTATATTTTACGTGTTTTTTAAGCTACGTTTTGATATAACAGCAAATTACAAAAGAATGTCTAATTTAGTAAAATGTAGTTTTGAAAATTTTATTAACAAAAAAAAAAATTTTTTCAAGTTTCAATTAATTTTCAAAAATAGCAACTAATTTTCTATATAAATCGCTGCATTTAATATTTTATTGTAAATTTATTTAATTCGAAAGGCTACTTCCAAAAACCCTATTTTAAATATGACTGTTCTTTGAAGTCCATAACTTGACAATTAACATTATAGAGAAAAGAAATTGTGTATTCACATTCATATTTACTAGAAGTCTAATTAGGCTCAATATAGACTTTCAAAAACTGAACTTTTTTTCGTTTTCCGCTTCACGTGAAATGCGGACATTGAATTGATATTTCACCGTGCAAACCACCTATAAATCACTTGCGTATAATTGTGGAAATTATTTTGATATAATGAAAGTAAAGCCAAGACACAATTAATTATAGACACAATAAATTTATTTAAATACAAACAATGTTAACAATTTGTAATCGCATACGTAACATTTTGTCTATCAATTATATCAAAATTGATTACATAGCCAATGGTAATACAAATAAAAGACAAATATTATCTAAATAACAACTAAAACAATTAAGATACTAATCAATATTATATGTATTACCCAAAAAAGGAACAGTAATTTATCTTTATAAATAAAATAGTACGAATCCGCCATTGTGCCCGACCTTTCATAGCACTGGTTCGGTGGACTGGGCGGCAGTTGGTGAACCGAGCTGCCTAGGTCGGCGCGAGGCCAGTGATAACGTTGACACAGCCGGACCAACGTGGTGGTAATTGGTGTCTCGGAGCATACTTAACCTCAAGGCACTCTCATAGCACGGCGGACGATTCATCGTAGATTTTTTAGTCGATAGCAGTCTACGATACTACCCACGTCTCCCCAAGCATCTGAGTATCCCATACAGGTTTTCTCTCCACGTTAAAGAAGGGGCTTTCCATTGTATGCGATAAACTACCGCATAGATTTCAGTCAGTTTTTTCAGTTTTACCTCTCAGACTTGTTTGTATTTAAAAAGTTATGATAATTTAATTTAATATAGGTAACGTTTTAGGAAACTACGATTTTCATAGGGACTACACGCTTAGTATTGTATGTTTTCTGATCGTGGGATAGTGGAGTAAACGGTGTGGAGAATGGAAGTAAACAAATATTTATGCTTACAAGGAAACTTTGCAAATAAATTATATTTTTACTCATAATTTATATTTTGAAGTTTCTCTGTATTTAAAATATATTATCAAGATAATATACAGTGCAGATGAAATCGGGGGAATTTGTAACTTAAAAAATATATTTCTTAAGCATATAACTATTTATTTATTTACTACAATTTTAAAATTATGGAATAATTTTTTTCATTCTTTCAATTCAATTCTTAGAGGTTTGAACTTCTTTGAAATTTAAATTTAAAACAGAATGTATGTACTTCATCAAATTGAAAATAAATACGTAGGTATTTTTAAGAATAGATTAAAGAAGATTCTTATTCAAAGAACTCAGGGCGAACTTCATTTGATATAATTGCATATTGAGTTACCATTGAAGATATTTTTTTGTAGAATTTGGACTTTATTTTCTCAGTCAATTCACATAAGTAATGTAAGATTACATTACAAGCCATATGAGTACCTGTAACAAACTTTAATTTTATAAAATATCTGATTAGAATACGGTTTTTATACGATTACGAATAGGAACATGATTTTTATTCTTTTTTGTCCCTACATAAATACTACTTTGGTTTTATAAAGAAAGGTAGGTATTTTGTAGATGGTAGAGCGACGCTGAAGCTATTAATGGTTTCAGTTGATTTCATTAATGGTTTTCAAGGAATGAGTCGGCTTGCCAGGGGAACTACCACCCGACCCACAGAAAACCGACGTGAAATAACAGTGCTTACATTGTTGCGTTTCGTTCGGTCAGTGAGAGCGCCGGAGGCAAAGCAATTGGGGACGTAAATAGCCGCATTGTTTTTAATATTGTTAATTGCTAAAAACACGTGCGCCATTAACCTTGGATTACCGTGTCTCTATGAAAATCTGATCTCTCTTAAACCAACTTCGAAATTGATAACATGGCTAATAAAAAGAAGAGTTTAGTGTTGACGATAAATATTGTTAGAGATGCACAATGAGAAAGTAAAGCGGTGCTGGAAACTCTTTAATAAAAAAATCTTCATAATGAGAAGGTAGATCCCATTAATATTGTAATAAAGAATTTCGGCGGTGTTTGAATATGACATCTGTAAATAAAGATGAGAGGTTGCACTAGGATCTTGTTATTATTAATAATTCTACTTATGCCTTTATACGTGTCGCTCGGAGAACGATCCAAATTAAAAACTAGCTTAATGTTATCACCCACCTCCGGTGCCGCTGCATCACATTTAAGAGACGAGACTACAATACGACCGGAACATTGACATTATAATAAGGTGGATATTATAGATATACATTGACACTAGCGCCAACATATTAGAGATACACATTGATACTAGCGCCATCATATTAGAGAGACACATAGACACTAACGCCACCATATTAAAGATACATAAATAATAATCATTATTATTATATAGATTTCAATAAGACGTAAATAAGAATTATTATATAGAATTGAATCTTTAGTTTGATCGTTATTATATTTACATCAATTAATTTGCAGAATTATGAATAAATCGTATATTCTTTGACTTCATAGTTAGGCATATGAAAGGCAAGATGTCGCTGATCTACATGTCGAAACAGATTAGTAAACACATTAGAGATACATAAATAAGGATAATTATATAAAATTGTTGTATAGTTTAAATAACATTAATTTGTTCATACTCTATTATTTTTGTGTTACTTAAATTATTTTGCGGAATTATGTGTAAATAGTAATCGCTTTGACTTACATAGATCGGCCTTTAAAAGGCAAGATGTCGGTGATATCTACGCATTATTATGTACAAAGTATTGTAAGGCGAAGCTCTGCCTAAATAAATAGTGACAGTATCTAGGAAGTGTTTATTGGCATTCCTTTTTTTTTAACGTGGGGAAATCCCTTATGGATACGCCACCACCCTCCCGATTCCTGACTGCATCGACTCTATACGTGATTAATGTAACATTAGTCACGTATATTAATATCCAAACAATATCCAGGCAGGCCAACATCTTTCATAACTAATAAAATTAACGACAGCAAAAAAAAAGATTGCCAAGGTTCTGCAGAAAAAAAAAGATCTCGTATGTTATAATCTAATTTAAAAACAAGATTATAACAGAATTCAAAACAGTTAAACAATTTCAGTTGTACGTGCATGGCCAGCAGTATCTGCGTAGATTACTTTTTTATGAAATGTTATCTTTATCTAGCATCGACTACAACTGAATTAACATTCATGAGGCAAACATCGCCATTACGTATCGATGGATAAACATTTTTATCTACACAATGTTGATTTTCACGGGTTCAACAACCCTTACACTGGCACTTTCACTTAACTGATATGCATCATTTCAATTGAAAATATTATACATGTACTATTGGATTATTTTAAAAATATTTTATGACTTGTTAAGTATATCAGAGGATGTATGAAAAGTTGTAGCGGTTTACTGGTTTGCCTGCTGAAATGTCAGTTCCATGTCCGCAAGTTCGAACCTCTGTATATACCAACGAATTTTTCGAAATTCTCGTATATTAAGTAATTTAAATTGATAACACTATGAGCTGAAATGTATAAGAAGAATATTTTTGTAGTACCACCGTATCTGGTTAGAAATGTAACTGGATTACTCGGACTCTGAAATCGCCAATGCGTCGACGGCGGGCGTGGTGATTATGCCCTACCTTCGAGAAGAGGCTTGTAGCTTAGCAGTCGGTCTTTTACAGGCGGATGTGATGCTGATCAAAATAGTAACAGGAGCAAATAAGTTGATGAGTGCTACTTTAGCTTACTAGGGTCATGTCATGAGGAAGTATGGAAGTCATATAATCAGAAGAGCGGGGGTTTTTTGCGAG
Organism: Antheraea pernyi; assembly: GCA_015888305.1. Lineage (NCBI taxonomy): Eukaryota > Metazoa > Arthropoda > Insecta > Lepidoptera > Saturniidae > Antheraea > Antheraea pernyi. The sequence goes on along the minus strand of MU160519.1, from coordinate 68,172 downwards.
GTGGTTTTGAAGCCCGACTGGGTCGGGACCACCATGCATATGGCGAAAAATCCCGTCATAGTGATTCGCTTCTGCGGGTTGCATTTCGGGATCAGCCGGTGCATATCCAGCTTTTTCCAGGCCGGCATGACAGCGGCGACCGGCGATGGATAGTGTGTCACTCGGTGGTCGCCATTGTTTTTGGATTGTACTGTGCTTGCAATCAGGCACAGTGCAGTCATTTTGCCGTGCAACAATAAAAAAAAGAGCGTTAAGTTTGAAGGTGATGGGATATAAAAATAGCGGGAGAAGGAAGAAGGTATAGATGGATTGTGTGATAAATTATGTCCATTTAATGTGTGAATACTGAAACAACCTCATTCTTATAGAGAAAGGTGAAAGAAGAAAGCTTGTTAACAAAAGCTATCGTTTATTTTATGAGCTAACGCCGTACTGAATTAAACTAGTATACAACGTACGCCATTCAAAAACGACAAATCTAACGCTATTTTATATGTAACAGTCAACCAATCTGTTTAGGTTACAGAGCATGTTATAGAAGTATACATAAATAAACACACACACAAACAATATTCCCCTCGTTTTGTACAATTAGTTAAAAAGAAATATTATGATTTTCAAAGCGATGTGTTCAGTTTCGACTATAACACTGAGGGCTCAAAAGGAGAAGCCCAAGGAAACTATCAAAATTAAAAATACTTTATTTAAATTAGCTACTGACACGGCGCTTATGAACTTCAAAGCTACCATCGCTTCGGAAAATAACCCAGTCATCGAGAAAAACAGACAAGAAACTCGATCTGGTCTATATATTTGTTTTTGGCGGATGCGCAAAGTGGGTCGTTATTTCCAGGTAATATGAACCGATAGCAATTGTAGCATCTCGCGCTTATGTAATTGCATCTATGTATATAAATCAAAATCAATTGCCGTATGTGTCACGTAAATGTATTATTTCAAAAGTTTATTTTATATTATTGTTCGGCTAATTCATGTTTTGGTTTTTAGTGTCGGAGCAAGATTTTAAGGAAAGGAATTATTTGAAAAATTGTAATGAGATGTGAAAATTATCAGCTAAAAAAACAGAGTTTTTTTTAAAAGTCGTCAGATTAACATTCAATTGTTCCGTTCCTATTTTATTTTATTACATAATCGTGTCATAAAACGAAAATTTGATTTCTTCGTTAATACACTCGTGCGAAAGTGGGACGAGTAGCTAATTTTTATAAAAAAATAAAGTTTTAGTGCATCAATATACAGAACTGTTTAGGATTATTATTCATTTAGTTTTTATTTATTTCAAAGAATGATAAATATAAATGTGAATATTGTGAGTCGGTTTTTTATACGAGAAACGGTTCCATTGTTCGTTCTTAAGAATTTTTACAGAAATCAGCCATACATTATGAATAAAATATTAAGTGATTTATGACTCTAAAGAAGATATATGATAAAGTTAAATAAATAAACGTTTGTTTACTTTCCTTTTTTAACTTTATTTTTGGCAACCAATCTTTTAGATTATTACTGCCATTGTCGAGTAGTTAATAGTATTACAAGTTCTTCTTCCATTTCATTTTTGGCAACCAGTCTTCTAGTAGACTATTATTGCCATTGTCAAGTGAGTATCGATATTACAAGTTTCTTGATAAAATTTCAATGAACTAACAAGATGGCGGCCAACTTGTTAGAACTTTCCATGGAGTTTTTGTGGCATCTCAGAATTCATGGTCCATGGTATTATTTTCAATTCACTTCACTTATGCACAATAAACAAACTATATTACATAAAACACCACCAATTTTACACAATATAGAGTCAAGTAACACAGGATTATGAATATAAAACAAAATCCACTACATGACAGACCATTTCTCCACTATTTAATGGATGTTAATAAATATATATATATATATAAACCTTTCTCTTCAATCACTCTATCTATTAAAAAAAACCGCATCAAAATCCGTTGTGTAGTTTTAAAGATTTAAGCATATATAGGGATATAGGGACAGAGAAAGCGACTTTGTTTTATACTATGTAGTGATATTGCCGTGCATAATAGATTATGTGGTAAACGCAGTACTGCTTCTCAAATAGATCGATAACTTACATTCTATATATAAAAATATCAATAACTATTTTAATTGTAACGCAAAGGAATCATCTTCGTAACATCGCTTATTATAAAAGAAGAATAGAAAGCTTGAAAAGTTATTCTGTAGAAATAAGAACTCATAAAATAGCTATAAAAGTTTAAACTCCTAATAAAAAAGAAATTGTCGAATTGTCGTCTGGTTAAAATCATTACACTTAATATCTTATGGGAGTATAAAAATTAATTAAGGGTGTAAGATTATAATATACCTACTTTTTTAATTAAAATATGTGAACCATTTACGAGATAATATAAAAAATAATGTAGACATTCGTTTCTGCAAGATAATTATCTGTGCCCGAGACTTCGTATAGACTTCGTTCGCTTAAAATGTCCATTTTAAAAGCTTCCTTGTATACAACGTTTAGAATAAGATAGTTAGAGACATGCAAAAATAGTTTGATGCTATCAATAATAAAGAAGAAATCTACATAAAGCTGAGTATGCGAAAAACACCAAGGCGCATACCGCACTGTTTGGAAATCAACAAATTAAGCGACATCTTATGATTTTTCTACAAAAGTGACCTGAACAGAGTCTTTAAAATTTAATTAAGTTTTTATTCGAACGTTTAATTTAATGAAATAATACCTGCCTCTAACCTCTACTAAATAATTGCCTCAAGTTTCCGTCAAGTTACTTATGTAAAACCTTATGAAAATTCATCCAGTAGTTTTAGAAATTAGTGTGTACAAATTTTTTTTTTAAAGTAAAGTTTACTATATACTTTTACGCTCCTTATATCAACAACCACAAACATTTTTGACAAATACCCACAATATATATACACGATCGTTTCAGAGTTTTATAACAGTAAGTATAGAAAATACATATTTATAATTATGCAGTTTTGTATATTGTATATAGAGGTACTTTATAAAACTTTTTCATGAAAATTTACTGCCCATCTCAACTTTGTAAGGGTGTACTACATAGATGTATATAAATGTCATTGTATAAGCCTGATTGATAATAATTTATATCAGTTCATTATTTTTATATCATAGCAGGCAAACGAACAGGAGGGTCACCTGATGTTAAGTGATCACCCAGTCTGAGTTTTGGGAAAAGAGTGGGAGTGGGAAAGGAGAGGGGAGGGGAGGTGGGCCTCCAGCGCTCTCACTGACCGAACGAAACGCAACAATGCAAGCACTGTTACTTCACGTCGGTTATCTATGAGAGGGTGATAGGACCCAGGGCGGGCCGACCCATTCATGCTGAAACCAATATTAGCTTCAGCGTGGCTCTACCACCTACATATTGTTTCATTAGGCTTCTCTGTTTGGGTCTTCAGTACTACAGTTGAAACTTAACCCATCGATTTGAAAATCTTACCCAATTGTACGAAACGAGAGAAATGTTGCTTGTGTGTATGTATTTATGTGTACTTCTAGAACATGCTCTGTACTCTAAACATATCGATGGAGTGTTACATATGAAACATCGTTGGATTTGTTTTTGTATATTTAACGGTATAAAATTATATCAATTAATATAGTAATGTATATAACATTTACAAAATAGTACGTACACCTTGATATTAACATAACTTTAATTATTTCACTAACAATTTTTTTATATCATAGGAGGCAAAAGGCCGGTCCGTTTGCCTCATATGATATAAAAAAAAGTTAGCGATCGGCGGACTTAAAAAAGCTCTCCACAATGCTATGTGGTTCATGATTTCATCGCGATGTTATCCTCCACCAAAAACTCCGGATCATTTGCAAGGATTGAAGCCTACGACATCGCTTTAATATCAGGTGAGATTTTAGCATCTAGCTCAAAAACCAATGATGTATAAAAAAAAAAGAAAAAAAAATGTAAGTATAGAATACATTAATTGAAATATATTAAAATTGTGTCACCTGATGTTGAATGATCACAACCGTCCATAGACACTTGCAACACCAGGAAAGTCGCAAGTGCGTTGCCAACTTATCTTGGGGGAGAGGGGGAGTAATGGAGGGGGGAAGGAGACGGAAGGTGGGCTTCCGGCGCTGACACTGACCGAACGAAACGCAACAATGCAAGCACTGTTACTTCACGTCGGTTTTCTGTGAGAGGGTGGTACTACCCCGGTCGAGCCGACCCATTCATGCTGAAACCATTAATAGTTTCAGCGTAGCTCTATCACCGTTAAACTATTAATCTCGTTTATTATTTAGTAGGCTAAATATTTAACACCACCAGATAAATAATAAAAAAACAATTAAATAAGCCTTATATATAAACATAAATTACGCCTCAACTTATCAGTACATATCCATACTCAATAACAGTAATAATAATTTCGCCAGACATTTTGTCATATTTAGTACATTAATATTATCTAACATATAAAAATAAAAATTTATGTAACCTGCATTACATGGACATAAATTGTTTTTATAATGTTCGCAATTTACCCGTGTGAATTTTATAAAATGATTTCTTCTTGCAACTATTTAACATACAAAAGTAGTCGTGCAGACTATTTCCTTTATTATGCGCTATTAGAAATCTCAGTATGTTCCATCTAAACATCCGCTCACAGACATTGCTTCAAGATAATGTATACTACTCAGAAACGCTTGAGGACATTTAAATTATCAATATTATTTATTATGTTTCTCTAATGCCCGGTTTCTGAGGTACTTTATTCTAGTTTATCTGTTCAATAGCGTTATCGGTTCGATAACTTGTCGTATTTCGTTTCTGAACACACTTTTTTTTTCGAACTGACTACGCTATTGACCCAGCAAGGTCTTAACAGCTTCACCGGGCTACTAAGGCGAGCGCTTAAGGCACTCAGCCGATTTTATTTTGACAACTAGCTCAAGGGTGCACGGCACACCTCGGCTTTGGCTGTTGCCTGATACATGCAATTCGCGATCTATCTGAGCTATGCTAACTATTCATACATATATGAGATACATACCTCAACAACTCTTATATATATTTCGTATCGGATAATATTCTAAACTATTTCAGTTTGATAAGGGAAAAAATACAGCCCTTCCACTTGTCTGTGTATGCGTGTGCACGTGTGTGGAGGTGATATGTGTAAAGTTCTGAACACACAATCATACGATAAATGTCAGTAAAACTACACGGGCCATTTGACAGATTCTCTTATGGATAACTTTGTTAAGTCAATAACTATTGATAGTTTAACCAAGTATTTCAGAAGCCGGGCACAAGTATTACACAATTCTTTTAATAAACACGTGTTTATTTGATATTCATAAGCTTAGCATTAAGATGTGTCTTTATATAAATAAATAATGATTTTTGAAGCTACTTTTAAAAGTAAGGAGCTTCCGGTGCGACGATGGAAGTAAAGGATTGCTTAAAATATTATAATTGGGGTTTAAAAAGCCTTCCACTATTCGAAATGCTATTGGTTCAAAAGGTTTAATCTTGAAAACAAACAAAGAGTTGGACAGACCGTATCACTTTAGCATTTGTAATATTTGAATGTGTGAGTGGCAAATCAAAGCAATCCTTTTTTTCTCGAGCTGTCTACGCTATTGAACTACCAAGGTCTTAATAGCTTCATCGGACTACTGGCGGCGAGCGCTGAAGGCACCCAGCCGATTTTATTTTGATAACTAACTCAAGGATGCACCACACACCTTGGCTTGGGCTGACCCCTGATTCATGCAATTCGCGACCTAACTGAGCTAACCTACACATATTCCTACTTATATGAGTTATTGAAATATATATGTGTATCAAGTATACATAACTCAATAACTCTTATATGTATTTTGTGTCGGATAATTTTCTAAACTATTTCAGTTCGATAAGGGAAAAAAATAAAACCCTTCCAATTTCATGTGTAAGCGTGTATGCGTGCACGTGTGTGGAGTTGATATGTGTAATGTTGTTGTAGTGACGTAAGATTTTTAGTCACTATATGGCGCAAGCAACGTACCCTTAAGTTCACGCCGAGGGAACGGACCTAGGCTTGAGCCACTGCCGAGGGGGGGTAGGTCTGGTGTGTGGGAGCGAAATTTACCCCCTGATCACGGCGGCGTGATCTGGGATTACGCGTGCGTGAGCGCGAACATGCTCCGTTTTGGAGAGACAAGCTAGTACTGATCGTTCGCTGCCGTTATGTCTTCGGGAGGATCGGTAAAAATATGTCGCGATCGTGTTTTATAACGCGGAACGTCCGGTACGGTTTCCTAATTCGCGGTAAAATACCACTTATGGACTGGAGCAATTCTTTCACTGCTTACCTTGGTTTCATATTCTCAATTATTGACACAAAGGAGAAAATAGTAATGTTTACCTGAAAATAACAGACATAACCAAAACTTACTGCTTTTGTATTTTATCCATCTTATTGAATATATTAACACAGTATTAAAACAATACAATCTTGGACAACTTTTATCTTGAGTAGTGTATCATGTATATGAGTCATAAAGTACTTATAGTTATATTACAACGCCATTGGGTATGCCTCATATGCATTACAATAATTTAACATTATTACTTAAATAGACAGTAGTATATTTTTTTGTATTTATTATATTTCCTTAACAATATTGTTTACATATTTTATTTACGTGTTATATTTTAGAAATAAATTATTGGAGTGAAACAATTTTTTTTATAGTAGAACCGAGTGCCAATAGATGTAAAAACCAGACTCTGAATTAAGTACTGCTTTTCAACTCCGTTCAGGGACATTCCTCTGAATAGCTTTTTATATTTAATAAAAGTAAAGTCGTCACCAGATTTTGATATATGTAACACTGTAGAAGATGTATACCATATAAGGTGTGAATGCACACGTAACCGAGCCCAAAGACTAGAACTAGAGAATAAAATGAAGGAAGGACTTATTAAGATCTGTGGGTGTATGTAATGTCATCATTGCTTTCTCGACATCCGAGGAAGCAAAAATGTTTTACAGGCTGGTTATGGTTGGAATGAAAAACCGGTAAATTTGACAGTTTGTGTATATTTTGTTTTTTTGTGTTTTATTTTGTTGTTAATCACTGACATGATGAATTTGTGACCTAACCCCAATTATAAATAAAGATTATAAATAATAATAAAAACCAGACTGTTGTAATTCACATATTAGTAAATTTAAAAATTCACACAATTATTTCAACGTATTTATAAAAAACCAGGCTATGAATGATTCAAAATTATCTATATGGAAGATCACGGTCAGTTATGAACTGTTCAATATTTGGAGAACTCGATGCCCGTTTACCATTATAATTAATGATCGATTATAATAGGTCTTTACCTATGAAATTGCCGTTTTGCAGTACTAGCCATTTCAAATCAAAATAATTTTTGTTTGACTAAGCATTCTAATTTCAAATTAATTCTATTTTAAAAACATTGCATTCTTTTTCCAAAAGTAGTCATTTGTTTATTGATTAGTGCTTCATTTTCATGGCATATCAATTTTTTTTGTCATCATGGATACGTTAAAAATTCGAGTAATTATGGAATATGAGTACCATCGTGGCAGCAACGCGGCACAAGCGGCACGCAACATCAACGACGTTTACGGAGCTAACACTACAAACCAACGCACCACCTGTTATTGGTTTGCTCGCCTCCGTTCTGGGAATTTCGAACTGAAAAATGAACCTCGCGGTCGCCCGGAGACTTTGGTCGACAATGACGAATTAAATGCGATTGTGGAAGCTGATGATACATAATCTACGGCTGAATTAGCAGCAGCTTTTGACGTTAGCGTTAAAACAATATTGGTCCATTACTGCAGATGTGCACTGTAAAGAACTGAACGCAATGATGGAGAAGCTGGCACATCTCCAACCAGCATTGGTCAATCGCTCGTCTCTACTGCTCCTCCACGATAACGCGCGACCCCATACTGCACAGCACACGGTCTCCAAGTTGCAAGAACTGGGGTTGGAAGTTCTCCGCCATCCGCCCTACTCACCACACCTTGCGCCTACAGATTACTACTTTTTCCAGAATTTGGATAACTCCTTGGCGGAAAAAAAATTCAGTACCCGAGAGGCAGTATAAATTGCTTTTGAAGTATTTGTTGCCTCCCGGCCAGCTGATTTCTTTAAGAAGGACATCAATAAACTGTCACTGCGTTGGCAAAGATGCATTGATTGCATGGGTGATTACTTCGATTAATACAAATAAAAAATACATGAGAAAAATTCGTTTAATTTTTTCATACAAAACGACAATTTCATAGGTAAAGATCTAATATATGACTTAGGGGCCGTTCATAAAATACGTTTGCACTGATGGGGTTAGCGGATATTGCTTACTGTGACACAATGTGACTCTGGAGGCAGCCTAAGAAAACTTGACATTCGCAACTCATTAAACAAATTTTCATTTTCTTTGCATTTTTTTTATTTATTCGTATCGCATTTGTAAATATAGATAGTTTTAAATACATATATAATACTTATAAAGGGAGAAATCTAACATGCGTGACGCAATATCGACGGGAGGTATCGCAAAAAACATGAGATAAGTTGACGAAAAGAGGGAGAGGTCTAACTAAAGGGATAAAATTTTGCATCACGTATTTTATGACCAGCATAAGTATTATAAATCATTTTAATCTTTTATAACTACAATATCGCATCACAAATGCATAAAGAAAACTAATTAAATGGTACTTGCATTGTTATTTGTTAGTTTAAGAAATAAATAACTAGTTTAATTTGACATTATTGCAGTACCTATAATCTAAGCTAATTTAATATAGCTTAGAACTGTATATTATAACAAAGGACTACTATGCATTACAAAGGTAGTTTTTTGTGAAAACACAACTAAAAGCCCATAAAGGCTAGGTTGACTTAATGAAAAACGATTTGTCCATTTATTTTATTTTAGCATAGGTCAAGATTGTACCCTTATTTTGAATATATTAAATTTCGACAGAGATTTACTAACATAATAACGAGTATTTCAAATATCATTTACAGAAAATATAACCCTAATCAATGAAGTACTTAACTTAATGTTCAATTAATCTTTAATTTATTATCCGGTTTGTTTGTTTTAATTTAGAACTTAAAGGTTATCAAATATGCCCTCTTGTTTCGTGAATACTATGTTCATATGGTTTTGACGTGATAACGTCTTATAAATAGATGAACGCCAGCTGCACGCATAAAAAAGCATGAGTCATTGTCACGTTCCGCCTGAGCCGAGCATGCAAGCGAGAGCGAGGAATAAGCGATATAGAGACGACATCAGTCTTCGGCTTGTGGCGCATCTATCTCTTCCACTCCATCGACCGATACGTCCGAATACAAGAGAGACAGAGGCAGCACACAATGATAATTGAGTGATATTAACACATTAAGTAACACAATTATAATTCATAAAAATATAAAAATTTTCATCTATGTTTTTTTATGACGCTATCACGAAAATTTTTTTTCGGACTGACTACTCTATTTACTTTACGTTTCTCCACAGTTTCTCCACCAAAAAATTAATTCAAAGAAATCATACGCGCCAATGTATTATACTATCCAGCTCAGTTTTGTGAACCTTAAGTTAACAAATCCCTTTTTAGATTAAATATATTTCAATTAATGTATCGTATACTTACATTTTTTTTTCATTTTATTATACTTCATAGGTTTTTGAGTTAGATGCTAAAACCTCGCCTGATATTAAAGCGATGACCTAGGCTTGGATCCTTTGCAAATAATCCTGAGTTTTTGGTGGAGTATAACATCGCGATGAAACCATGAGAGGAGGAGTAAGGGAAGGGGGAAGGAGAGGGGAGGTGGGCTTCCGGGGCTCTCACTGACCGAACGAAACGCAACAATGCAAGCACTGTTACTTCACGCCGGTTATCTGTGTACTACCCCGGTCGAGCCGACCCATTCGTGCTGAAACCATTATTGTTTCAGCGTAGCTCTACCACCGTTAATAGCTACTGCCCTTAGGAGGAATTCTGTAGAAAATCTGTCGCAAATCACCTATAGATGTTTTCCAGTAGCTCCACTTGAGAGACAGCCCGCCACTAGGCTTAGTGAGTTCAGCAATCATGCAGCAGCATTTCTACACATTATCCTCATTTAATATTAGTTTACATTGTAGGCATATGTACAAAACCTATAATGATTTTGTTTTCATAACGAACTGTTCCAATATATTAACAAGCTAAGTCTAAAAGGGTGAATCACATTCAATCACAATCGCCAATCTACACGTGTTTGTCGACAGTATTCATCTTAAAGGTGGTAGTTAGTTCGATGGGTTTTAAGTAAAAATATACAATACAAAGACGTTATGATTCGGAACCACAACCTTTTCCTTCACTGAAAGCTCCGGTTTTTTGGAGGATTTGAACCAACGTCAATAAACGCGGTATCCGAACACAATACCACTGAGTTATTATTGGTTTCAGCATGAATGGGTCGGCTAGCCCGGGGTAGTACCACTCTCTCATAGAAAACCGACGTGAAGTAACAGTGCTTGCATTGTTGCATTTCGTTCGGTCAGCGAGAGCACCGGAGACCCACCTCCCCTCCCCTCTCCTCTCTCGTCTCTCTCTCCCTCCCCTAACCCTTCCCCCAAAGGGTGGCAACGCACTTGCGACTCCTCTGGTGTTGTTAGTGTCCATGAACAGTGGTGGTCACTTAATTTCAGGTGACCCATCTGTTCGTTTGCCACCAAATTTTTTTTTCACAAGAATTTATGAAAATACCAGCATTTGCTCGCGGCTTTGCTCGCTTTAATTTCAGTTCGATGTATCTTTCTGTAACAATACATTTTTCTCTATGAATCCTCTGTACTTTTATCTGTCCTTGAGGACGTACATGGAATATTTAACTGTGATGATGTTAAGACAGGAAAGCGTACTAAGCAAACAAACAAACTCACTTTCGCATTTATAATATTGCTTAGGATAAGATATATAAGGAGCTCTTGATATACGAATGAAATGAAAAAAGTCTGCGCATACATATTACTTACATTTTTATTAGAGGAAGAATGCAATGTATTACTAAAATAAAATGCATATAATATTATTCTATACTACCTAATATTCGCGACTTCGTCTGCGTCGTTTATTATATCTCAATTGTTTTGTTATATCTCCTGTGGAGGCAGCGTTTTCGATGAAAGCTCCCAGGCGGCTTTACTTTTTCCGACACCTGCAACAATTATTCGTTATGTTTCAACCAACAAAATTTGTTTTTGTGTACAAAAAAAAATACAAATTATATACCTAAACCATCCCCGTAAATTAAACTTTTTTTAATGAAACCGCATGAAAATACGCTTAATAGCTTTTTAGATTATCGCGTACAGACAGACAGACGCGGCGGAGGACTTTGTTTTATAATATATAGTGATGTTAGGCATAATATATACTTTAATTAACACTACAAAGTTATCAGTAAAAAAATCAAACCTGATTATAATTAATGTGCAGGCGTCAACTAAAAATAATGATAATGTCACTGATCATCGGAAAAAGGTCTTATATATTTAGATCACAAAAAATAACCTTTTAATTAAGTGCCCAGGTACGTATATCCGTAAGTGATCGGGGTCGTTCGTCCCACGCTATACGTGGGGTTTCCAAACCCAATTTGTTGACCATTCATTATTTTGCAACTTGTGAAAGCGATCAGAGAATAATACAGCAACTTTAAATAGGGCAGTAGTTACTGTAAACAATTTTAATAGTTATCGATACATTTATGTTGTTATATGTTTTGTGATTTGTATTAATATATTATATAAAATCTACCTATCGTATAACTAAGTATAATACAAGCGAGACCCTTTTAGATAAATTACAAATTTATTTTATCAAATGTTCGTTCTTAATATGTGCAACATTCTTTATACTTAATATTAAAACTCGATAGATAATTAATGCAATTAATCTAATAGAACTGTATTTCGATCCTTTTGTATTCTGTACATTTTTACATTACAAATTATAATGTTTACATAATATATACAATAAAGATTAATTCCAAATAAAGTTAATTTATCTGCCTCGAATAAGTATACTAATTATTTAATATCATCATCATCATCATCAGCCTGTAAGAGACCCACTGCAGGGCCATAAACCTCTTCCCGAAGGAAGGTATGGGCGTAATCACCACGCCAGCCCACGACGAATTGGCGATTTGAAACTCTGAGAAATCCACAGTTCTATATTTTTCCCACATACAGTAGTACTACAAGAACATTTCTCAGGTTCAGGCTTCCTCACGATGTTTTCCTTCACCGTCGGTCGATAGTGTTGCCAATTAAAATGAGTAAATATACGCGAATTCCGAAAAATTCGTTGGTACATACCAGGGTTCTAGCCTGCGGACATCGAAATAGTATTCCACCGGTCAAACCACTAGGCCATCACGACTTTTATTATTTAATACTAGCGGGCCCGACAGACGTTGTTCCGCCCTGAATATAAAAAAATCCTTGATAAATTATATACCAAAACGTTCCTCATGAATCACTTTATCCACTGGTGAAAACCGCTTGAAAATCCGTTCAGCAGTTTTTGAGTTTATTGCGAACAGACAGACAGACGCGGTAGGGGACTTTGTTTTATACTATGTAATGATAGGTATGATATAAATTAATAATCTTATCCTGAATAATATCATAAATACGATAAATACGAATGTGATTTTGTTTATTTGTTTGTTACGTTTTCACCCTTTAACTATTCAACCGGTTGTCATGAAATTTAGCATACACGTTATCAGATGTACAGAAAAGGATCACAGGATAAAGAATACAGAGTCCACATTTGGTTAGTTACTCAAACGCGGGAGTGTAGCTTTTTTTTTATTTCTCGAACTGACTACGACCTAGTAAGACCTAGCAAGGTCTTAACAGCTTCACCGGACTACTAGGAGTCACCACTACTACTAGCAGTCAGCGCCACGTCTGCTTAGCTCTTCCACTCTTCTCTTTCTTCCATGGAAAAGGACACAGGATACCTTTCATTCCCACTAAAATATTGTTACCGAGGGGTAAGTCAAATCTAACACAAAGAAAGCCGCTAAAATGCTAGTTTAATATAAATTATTAAATATACTGCAGTATATTATGGAATCATTAAAAACATAAATAATCGCTTTATCGAAAGATTAGATCGTAGCAATATTGTTGTAATAAATGAAATTTCCCAATGATGTCCAGGAAACTGTAGGTAAAGGTCACTCAGATATCAATTTACCTTTTTAGATTAAGGTACGTGTCTGGAATGATACGTCACATTGTCAATAGGAGATTATCGCCTTAGTCGTATATTGGAAACTGGATAAGAATTATTTAAAATTCCAAACCAGGAACATATATTCTATCGAAAGTGTCTACAAAAGTTAAATATTCAATTTTTAAGTTAATAATTTTATATAAATAAAGTCCATAATTTAATTCTTCTCGTGATGATACTTATGCATTACATCTTATAACGGAGTTTCAGTTATAACGGAGTAATCATTTCAATACATAGTATACTTTTCTAAATAATAGTCTATTGTTAACTTTTAAAAAGATGGAATCTGAATTGAACTGCGGAAATACTAAAACCCTTCTACTATAAGTACGCAGTACTCTAGATAAAGAAGATTCACCAAAAACTTGTTTTATTCACACAAATACGGGTGTAGTACGATTATATTGTTTCCGATACATATCATAGTGGAAAATATGTAATAAAACTTTCCGTGATATTACTCAAAAAGTTCCCAATGTGTGGGAATTTCGAGGGATAAAGTTTGTTCTCTTATATCTTCATTCGATATTTTTTGTAAGTTATAAAAAGTTTGATGGGCCTGTACCTCGAAGCGACGATGACTCTGTCGCAACATTCTCAGACGTCGCGCCAACTACGTGTTTTTCAATCGTAGCATGTGATTCCAAGCTTTCTGAACAATGAAAAACAAAATAAACACGTTTACAGAAGATTCAGCACTTTTCGTTTATGTTATTAAATTATTATTCCATTATAAAAATTAACACACTACGCCAGTTGAATGAAGATTATATTTATTATCATGGCAGAACAACGTCCATCTGACCCGCTAGTCTTCTATATACATAAAAATCCGTTATCAAATATGATGCTATGCAAAAAATAGGTTGAAAAACTCCATATACAAACTGAGTAAGACAGAAAACAATAGGGTAATTTAAAAAAATATTGACAACATTGACAGATTGCCGTTTTATGGTTCATTTGCCATTATATTTCAATACGTGTTCGTACTGTAAATTCAAGATTTGGTTTCATTTTCTTAATTAGTACACCCGAACCACGCGGGGACAGAGAGCCAGCTGTTGTTAAAAATTATTTCAATGTGACATATATACTATGCCTGATATGTAAATGAAAATAGAGAGTAGCTATCAGATAAGTCAGGATAATGCTTAATAACTTTTTTGTTATCTGAAAACTAATACTCTTTTGAAGCAATGATGGTTTTGTTGATAGCGTGTTCGGACACAGCGTCGACGGACGTAGTTTCGAATCCTTGCAACTGAGCCAAAGCTTTCAGTTAAGGAAACATCGTGATGAATGGCATGGTGGTAGGCGTTTTTGCAAGTTCGCCTGGCTATCTACTACCCCTAGAGCCTATAAAACGTTTCATCTGGACAGGCTCTTAAGTTAAAAATCTGTCGGTTGGCCCGCCCGGGGTTGTATCACCCTCTCGCAGAACACCGATGTGAAGTAACAGTGCTTGCATTGTTGCGTTTCGTTCGGTCAGTGAGAGCGCCGGATAACCCGCCTCCCCTCTCCCTCACCCCTTCCCCCTCCTCAAACACAAGGTGGCAACGCACTTGTGACTTTTCTGGTCTTGCAAGTGTCTGTGGACGGTGGTGATCACTTAACATCATGTGACCGACCTGTTCGTTTGCCACCTATGATATTTTAAAAAAGAGCCCTTGTTAGTGTGTTCCGGTAGATGCACTTGAGAGCGAGTCTCCTCTAGATTTGACGTGTTTACTATCTTAGACCAAGTCGTATTATAACATCAGATATGATTGTTGTGAAACGTTAAAACCTGTAAAGTATAAAAGTACTTATCTAAATATTAATACATGAAGCGGAAACTTTGTACCCCTTTTTAAGCGAATTGCGCGAAGAGATGAACGTGAAAATTGGCATAGTTAAAGGTTATATGGAGAAGAATTGCTCAGAGCATATTTTTTATATAAAATATATTAAAAACACATTAAATTCATCCAAATACACATTACTCATATTACTGCTTATATAACATATATACACGTATAAATGAAAAAGACGTTTCGCCATCCTTCATTTTACTCTTACGTTCCAATTACCTTTTTCCATTCTACATTCAATATTTTAACATTACTTACGTTCAATACCATACATGCCCTTTGAAATTAACTGGTCAAATTGTAGATTACTTTTATAATAATATAATATAATATGTAAATTCAGAATATACTTTAATAATTTATCTTTAGTCTATTTATGAAACCACTGAAATAATTATTATTCTCTTTTGTCTTATTGAATGTCAAAATGAATTATGGTCGAATTTCGACTATTAGGCGACCAATAGTATCTATATCTTAAATTAACAAACAATAATAATAATAATAATAAAACTCTTTATTGCACACACGTTGAAATATACAAAATTAGTCATCAGTTTACAATATGTGTACAGTTAGGCGGCCTTATCGCTTAGAGCGATCTCTTCCAGGCAAACCTAAGGAGACATTTTATTTTCATAACTACCGGGTGGTAATATAAATAGACAAAAAAAATATAGAAAATACAAAAACTATAGATAAAAGTAAAAAAAAAACAAACAAAAAAACAAGGAATAAGGCAATCCAATAGTTACATTACGACAGTGAGAGGCATTGCCGGTGCAGATATTTTTTAAATAACGTCACGGATCTTGCCTGCCTAATAGTATGTATCATTCGTACTAATAACTCTGAAGTATTCAAATGAAACTATAAAGTTATTATAAGAACAAGGAAAACTGTATCGTAATAATTTAGTAACTGCTTAAAACCATTCGGAAACGTGCATTCCCACTCGCTCTCACAAACGTGGGTGTTTGAAAAATGCCAGTACCCGTGGGCGTAAAACTGCGACAAGGGTAATATTACCCGTTTGTATGGCTCACTGGAAGATAGGGAATTCGGCACGTTTGTAGGATTATATATTGCAGTCTATCCTTAATATTATTTTATTGAGCGAGTTGTGATAAAATCATGATAATAAAAGGTTCTGAACAACCTAATATCGAAAGAAATAATATTTAAAGAAATTTTACATACATGTTGTAAGGTATACAGAAAAGGACTTTAATTTAGGATACTTTTATCGAAAAAGAATGTACCATTCCCAGAGGATAGGTTAAATCCACTTTAACACTAGCGAAGTCACGAACAAAAACCAGTACTGATTATTTGTAAAATTTATATAATTCATTCGAGATTGTAAAATATGAAAGTTGTCCAAAAGCAACGCAACAAAGTTCCATTATTATTATAGAAAAGTAATACGCTAAAAAACCAATTTTTTTAATCTATACTAATACCAGCGGTCCGGACGGACATTGTCCTGCCTTGATAACAAAAAAAATCTGAATTTCAACCGCAGCGCCATCTAGCGGGTTCAATTATGAATCTAAACCATTCTCGGCTCCACTGGAACACACACACAAAATTTCATCAAAATCGGTCCAGCCGTTTAGAAAGTACAGAAGAAATTTGTATATAAAGATTATAAATCTGGAGGATTTGTTTGTTTGGTTCAACGAGCTAACACTCAGGAACTACTGATCTGATTTGAAAAATTCTTTAGATAGCTCATTTGTCGAGGGAGGCCATAGGTTATATATCATTACGCTAAGACTAATAGGAGCGGAACGCCAATAAGAAAATGTTTCAAAATCGGGGTTTTCTTTCCTTTTGACAGCTTCCGCTACTTGTTATCGTTAGCGGACGAAGTCGCGGGAAGCAGCTGGTATATAAATAATGATAAAATAATATTTTGCATTACACATCAGAGTAATGCCTCAGTGCCTGATATTTTCCTGACACGTCGTCCTGCGTAAATATTTCAGTACATTGCACTTCTAGAACCTTATATCTTAATAAGGAAAGTAAGTGGTAGGAAAGCGGATGTATAACTTCAGATGACTGAAAAAATTCGACATTGCGAAGTTTGTAACTGCAGATTGCTTCTTCAATATATACAATAACAAGTATTAAAAATAGAAATCGGCGTAATAATTATCCATCCGTCCTTTTTGAAGTTATACTTCTTTTGGCGCGTTAGGGAAAAATGATGAGAGTAAATTTTTACGATGCGCGCGCACACCGTCACGAAAAACCAACACCTTGAAGTTAGCTACAGTCAACATTTTGTTTATTTGTATTTGTTGTTTGTATTTCTTTTTATTACAACTTTCAATGTATTAAATACCTTTTTTCTATTGTTAGTGCCGTTTTTTCTGCAAACATAGATTAAGGCGAAAGATAAAATTTTTGATAAGATTTTTATTTTGTTACGCCATAGAAGTATAACTTCTAACGTGTGTGCACACTCACTTTTTTTACTATAGAGTTTGATAATCATTAAAAGAGGCCAAATAGTGTTTAACGTGTTTTAGAAATCTAACTCTAATATCTAACTATATAATACTTGTGAATCACAAACTTCACACACTAATAAATGCCAGAATCTTCGATATCATCAGAAATAAACAGTTTCCTATTCATTCGCATAGTTACTGATTTAACGCTGACTAAACCAGAACAAGCTTATCTTTAGTTATGTGTTTCCACACGTGTACATCTTTGTGCTATATAACGCCTACGTGAATGCACTTTGTCTACAGATGATTTATTAATTTTTAGTGCATAATTAATAACGATTTTACGTTTTAATAGGCACGTGCTACTGTTACCTGTACCTACTATTTTAACTGAATTAATTATTGACACACCTATTTTATTTAAACGTAATTTTGTCATTATTACTTAGTCCTAATATAAAAGCGTAATTATATTTAATCTATATAATACTTTGAAAAGTCTTCTGCCAATGACAGTCTCGTCAGAATCGGTTCAGCCGTTTCGGCGATTACCCCGACACTTTTTTTTTGGTTGTATAGTTTATTTTCAAAAGTGTCAAAATAATATAAGATTGTACTTCGATTAACAGATACAATGACAAATGACAGTATTATAAATAGGAAAGTGAGTTTATGTATTTGTTACGCTCTCATACCTTAAATACTCCATCAATAATCGTGAAATTGCACATTATATACGTGAAATGTTGTCAGGGATAAAGAAAAGAGAATAGGGACAATACAGGGCAAGGCAAAAGCTAAATTACAATAAAGCCTAAATTCAAAAATCTTTTTGAATACCACATTGCAAACAAACAGAATATCCTACTCCGTCAAAAGGAATCACAACTATTGGAAAGTGAATATCAACACAAAGGAAACGCATCAAATAAATCGAATTACGCCTAAGGGGAAAGCTGTATTGCGCATATGAAAACGGAATCGATTCTGCATTCGTTATCTGTTGCAGCTATTTCCACGGCACTTCACTGCACACGATCGTAAATAAGCGAGAGTAACAAGCAATACCGG
This sequence comes from Antheraea pernyi, assembly GCA_015888305.1. Classification (NCBI taxonomy): domain Eukaryota; kingdom Metazoa; phylum Arthropoda; class Insecta; order Lepidoptera; family Saturniidae; genus Antheraea; species Antheraea pernyi. Next base: position 49,391 of record MU160519.1, on the reverse strand, counting down.
CGCATACATCAATTGTATAGTGCGTGACTCATCCATGCTCTGTCTGCACCGATTTTGGTCATAACTCTAATACTAATGGATTGAAAGTGCATCGGAACTGTATGAAAATATTGTGGATACAGACGCGTATTTAACTATACCTACTTAAAAACTATCGAACGTAATTTAGTCTGTGAAAAACTAAAACAATTAAATTATATCACTTGATTGGTTTAACATTAGTGTGTTCGTATTATCGTGAATGAGCCGGGGTTTTAGTTGACGAAAAATATCTTGGTGGAATCATAACCTGGTGGCAGAGTTTGGTCTAAACCCCTCTCACTGCCGAGCGTGGTTGCGGCCATGCTCGGTAGTGTGGATAACTGGAATGCAATGGCCTCCTTCTGCGAGGAAGTCGTCTCGTAGAAGGAGGCGGCGGAGAGGATCCGTGAGCAGGATCTTCAAAGTGACCCTCTCCGCCAACGGAGGACAGGCAGGAGGAGGCAGCAGTTTGACCACCTCCTCCCACCGTAGCCGGACCTAGGAAAGATGGGTCGGAAGCCCATCTTCCTATTGCACAGGTCCGGCGGACGGAGGAGACGGCCGGTGAGTACCCGGCGGTCTCCTAACAGGACGAGGCCCGGCGGCAGCGATATCGCTGCTGGGCCAACCACTGCGGCGGCATGATGAAGTCTATAGAGATCTCGTGCCGCCCCAACTTAGCGGTAGACGTACACCGTGGGGTTTTAGTCCATGCGAGTCGGACATAACCCACACTCTCCCCCGAGAGTGTGGTGTATCCATAAGGGATTTCCCCACGTAAAAAGGTAGAGCCACGCTGAAGCTATTACTGGTTTCAGCATGAATGGGTCGGCTCGCCCGGGGTAGTACACCCTCTCATAGAAAACCGACGTGAAGTAACAGTGCTTGCATTGTTGCGTTTCTTTCGGTAAATGAGAGCGCCGGAGGCCCACCTGCCCTAGAAATGTTCCCTCCCCTCCCTTGTCCTCTCCCCCTTCTCCAAACACAGGCTGACAACGCACTTACGATTCCCTTGGTGTTGCAAGTGTTTATGAACGGTGGTGATCACTTAACATCAGGTGACACATCAGCTCATTTGCCTCCAATGATATAAAAAAATAGCTTTAGTTTTTTGGCAACAGATTTTAAACATGAGAATGGTAACTAACCAAGTATCATCATCTTCTTACCCTTATCCCACCTAAGTAGGGTCGGCACAACATGTTTTCCTTTTCCACGCTCGCCTATCAGATGTCATCTCAGTCAACACACCTTTTGCACACATATCATTTTTCACACAATCCATCCATCCTTTTTTCGGTCTTCCTCTACTCTTATATCCATCGACCGTCATACTCAAAGCTTTTCTAGTTACATGGTCTTCATCTCTCCTCATAACATGCCCATACCATGCTAACCTATTACTCCTTAACTTATCTGTTACTGGTGCTATTTTCAAACTTCCTCTGATATATTCATTCCTAATCTTATCCATTCTAGTTACACCACACATCCATCTTAACATTCGCATCTCTGCCACATGTAGTTTTCTCTCATCCGTCTCTCTAGTCGCCCAGCACTCAGATGCGTACAACATTACTGGTCTTATAATAGTTTTATACACCTTCCCTTTGAGTTTCAAGGGCATTCGTGGGTCACAAGCTACACCAGACACCTTTCGCCATTTCATCCACCCTGCATTTATCCTATTCCTCACGTCCTTGTCTATGCAACCATCGTTTTGGATCAGAGAACCGAGATACCGGAAATCAGAGCAGGTTGGTAAGTATATACCATTTAAAGCTATAGGAGAAAAGCTGGATGGACCACCGAAGTCGCAAAACAAATGTTCAGTTTTTAGTCTACTGATTTTCAAACCAACATTCTCCAGTTTTTCTCGCCATTTTACCAGCCTACTCTGGACCTCGGTAGCATCTTCGCCGACAAGAACAATATCATCAGCAAACAGCATAACGAAACCTTTTTAAAATAAGTATTCAATACGTATTTAACTTTTTTGTAATAACACCGATTAAGTGTAATTACTATTTACTTTCTCTGGTACTTAAGTCGCGTCGTCATTAAAATTACAATAACTTTTGATAGACCGAACCGGTTTTATTGAAACAGAGACTAAATGTTACTGGAAGATATGCTTTATGATTTCCTTGAAAAGGTTTTATAATGAACGCAGTACTTTAGCAGTGATGAGCGTTCAAACAAACAGACAGACAGACATTTGTAAAATGGATTGAAATGTATTTTACTACTTATTTCTAGACACCTGCAACAATTTTTTAACAAAAATCTAAAACATTAGATTTATTTACATTCTTATTGTATAGATTATTTTATACCTCACATTACGACTTCTTGATGAATCTTTAAAAAATGTTATACATATTTTTATAATTTACTACTGTTTGCTCTCGACTTCGTTCGTGTAAATTTAATCTATTCCTTGTTAACAGTACAATCCTTTTAGATGAAAATCATAACAGACAAGCAAACGTACTTTCACATTTGTAATATTAGTTTATATAGGTTTTAGCGTTTGTTCACAATCTCGTTTGATATTAAAAGGCGATGTGGCCTAAGTAATAAGTTACTTCTACACGGCTGCTTCTCAAATACGCTTGTAGGTGCTTGGTAATAGAATTTGGACTTGAGTTGTAGTTCACCAATCGCTTATTTGAGAAAACTATTATAAGTACTATGATTTCTTCACGATGCTGTCCTTAACCGAAAGCGTTAATTTATTAATCTACGTTGATTAAAAAGGTTTTTTATTTTTTTTTTATTTTCAAGGGCTTTTATTCCACCGAATATATCAGCCCCATTGTTCCCCAAGATTTCTAGCTCCAACATGAAAGTCGCTGATCAGGTATCATTACCAGGCCATACAGCATCTTAGCTTCACCCAACCAGGGTTCAGCCAAGACGCTGTGACAAATACTGTTCTGGCAACTACTTCTCATCAACGACTCTCTTTCGATACTGTTCTTCACACTCCATCATCAAGTGATGCACATCCTCAATTTTTCTGAATACATCGCAGTTGGGAGATTCCGCTTTGCCATTAGGTATGCAAAACTTCTCGACGGATAGTACCCGAACGGAGTCATAGAGTTACTTCGATATATTGTCGGTTTAGATTACATTCATTGGACCACGGTATATGAAGAGGCTGACACTGTTTTGTTTTTTATTTTATTTTATTTATTCGGTCTCAACAACAGAAAACAAATTACACAAAATTTACATTAATAATAATAGTTTACAGAACTAAATTTGTTATTATTATAGAGGTAATAAACTAAAAAAAAATAACAAAAGAAAAAGATTCTGATATTTATTAAATACAAAACGATTGAATACTTTGTAACAGATACCTTTTTCCTTACTAAGGTATTAATTATTTAAAGTTATGCAACTGACGAGCGGACCCGGCAGACGTTGTCCCGCGCTGATTATAAAAAAAACCTTGAGAAATGATATACCAAAACCTTCCACATGAATCACTTTATATACTGGTGAAAACGGCATGACAATCCGTTCAGTAGTTTTTGAGTTTATCGCGAACCTATAGATAGAGAGACTCGGTAGGGAACTTTGTTTTTATACTATGTAATGACAAATGAAAAAATTCAAAAAATTTTATACTTTTTTTATACCTTTCTTTAAAAAAATGTACCATTTTTCGTCACTAGAATTATTGTAAGTTATATTTTTTTATTATTAGAACATTTTAATTAACTAAATATAATTTATTTAACTAAATTAAATTTAACTAAATGTTTATTAGTTTGATAGTTAGTTAGATTAGTTTGTTTAGTTTATTTATTTCAATATTTATCCTACTAGTATTATGATTTATTGTATTTAGGGCGTTACGTCTTCATCCCAAGGAGGGTTGATGTCAGGCAGGCGGCCGATCGTAAAAATTAAGTCAAATCGTACTTCACAACATGTTAAGTATGAAAACTAGATTAGGGTTTACTCAGGGTAGGACTCAAAGTAAGAAAGGAATTCGGGATGTACGGTTGAGATTTGCGAGTTGGAATGTGGGAACAATGACTGGAAGAGGAAGAGAATTAGCTGATGTCTTGCAAAGAAGACGCCATAGTGTGGATTGATATAATAAGGAATAGTACGGAGTGCATAAATTATCATATTGAGCAAGGACCGCTACTGCCATAAGCTTTGTGCGTCTAAGAAGCAATAGTGGAAAGGAAGTTGCATTTTATTTTATTTTATTTTAGATCTTAACTATGTCGGTATATAAGGGAATTTATTATGAGAAATTCCAATATTTTCGCTATTTATTGCCAAAAACAATTTTTCCAAAATTATAAATTAATTTAGATGTTTTGAAGGCGAACGTCAACGTCTGATGATGAAATGAAAAAATAACTAATAATAACTAACCAAGTATGTAGAAGAAAATCGCTTACAACGACCTCGCTATTGAAGACAATGCTTTCCTTCAAAGCTAAGTTTCGTATATTAAATTTAGACTTATGTAGTGAATCCAGTATATACTATACATGCTTATATTGTCTGGTTATTTGGCAATGTTCAAAGAACCGTTTCAACGCTAATTGAAATCACTGAACTCAAATTAATTATATCAAGCGATTCATACTACAGTTTAAACAACTGCAATAGCATTATTAAGGATCCACTGCACTCTAACTCCATGTAACCACTACACTATCAAATAAAGATGAGCTATTGTACTGCGTAAGTTGTGTTTAATATCATATTTCTGTATTGATCCTGGTCATAAACAGCTATAATAAACGTCCATTAAAAAAATAAATATAAAGGAATAAATATTAAACTCATGTTATTATTATATGGCATAAAGTAATGCAATATTCCATGCAAATCCATATAGCATAACGAGTAGTGAAATAAAAATATGTGGGTGTCATTTAAACTGTAATCTACGTCATTTATCAGTCTTAGTAAGGGAGGAGGAACGTGATCACACTATTTTATGATTTCAATTGTACGCGAGAAAGTTCTAAAAGATTTCACGTGATATTTCAAACAAAATGCTCCATCATAACTGAATATTGTATTATGTTTTAAATGAAACGTTCTCCATTTGCACAGATAACTTAGTGAGCTTGTTGAACTATTTGTAATAATGAAAGAGTAACAGTAAAACGGAGATTGCATGAATATACTTTATTATTAATATTCATGACGATCCATCAAATGGTACAGATGTTGATTAGCTTAGACTTAATGGTGTAAGCCTAATTAATAATTTGAAAAAAAAAACCGAATTAGACAGTTTTTCCTTTTAGCCGTTCAAATGTCTTGGGATCTTATTGATGAGCTTACACTTAATGGTGTAAACCTAAATAATAATTCGAATTAAGAATTTGAAAGGAATGGAGTGAGGCAGTTTTTCCCTTTACCCGTTAAATATGATGGGATGATTTCAATGTTCTAGCAAGATGGTGGCGTCCTTGTTAGAACGTCTCATGGAGTTTTTGTGCCATCTCAGAATTCATGCTCCGTGTTATTATTTCCCATCCACTTCACTAGTGCAAAATAACCGAACTATATTACGTTTAACACTACCAATTTTACAAATACAAAATATAGAGTCAAATAATACATCTATTATTCGTAATAAATTAAATATAAAATCCAATACAGGACTGATTAAGATCCCGCCAAAAAGAAGGTTCTTAATTATTTAAAAACCATTCTTCATGTAAACACACTTGATGTGTGACTATTTATTGTAATCATTCCAACGTTGTTAAAATTTAACAACTTCATACATATACACGCATACACATTCATTTTTATTAACCTAGATTTTCTTTTACGCTAGGCTAAGGTAAATACAGTACAAACACATTGTTGAACAGGCGAAACTGGTTACTCTACCGGCTATGCTTCATAAGATAAATGAGGATATTAGCGAATTATTGAGTCAATCCTCGCTTAAAACCAACAATTGAAGAGTAGAAAATCTATTTCATGTACCACATTGCAGTCCTTCGCCGCGTCTCCTTTTTTCATGCGATTTTAACCAGCAGTAACAACGCTTCCTTTAAATACGCTGAACCGTCAATAATATTACTAACTAGCTGACCCGTGCGACTTCGTCTGCACCAAATCGGTTATTACCGGTTTCGATTGTACTTTTAAACGCGAAAAATCTAAATAAATCTCAAAACCCGATTGCAGAGATACCTACTGTTTCAAATTGTGAATCCCAACTATCCAGAGACTCACTCAAACATATAACCAGTTGGTATGTGAAAAATATTTTAAAATAAGCTTAGAACCGTTCGCAGCATCACCTACCGGGTCCAATTAAGACAAAAAAATTACCTACATATATTGCCGATAAATGACTTCCCAGTACCTTCTGTCCCAATAAGCCTACAACCCGTTCGTAACATCATCTACCGGGTTCAATTAAAATAAAAACTAACCAACGTATATTCGCGCTAATGTAAAAAAGCTCTGGAGGTCCATGGACCTCCAGTTGGAACGTAGTTCCTTTCCCTTTTTTGTAGGCGTTTACTATACAGTCAGTATAGTTTACATTATAATGTTGCATACATGGTACCGAGGGTACAAAAAACGGAATAGGACTTTATTCTGAAAAAAAAAAAGTCGAGTCAGTCATAAACACTACCAAAAGTAGTGATAACTTAAAACAATGGAATTTAAACTGTGTTTTCTTTTGAATTTTTTCTGAATTATGTATATTTCGTAATTTGTAAATTGAAATTATTTTAGTAAGCCTTTCTTTCTCATTTCGATCATCTCCTTCCGAAGTATAATTATAAACTTGTTTATAAAGTTTTTTTTTTATCATAGCACGGCAAAATGACTTCACTATACCTGATGGTAAGCACAATACAAACCAGAAACAATAGCGACCACCGAGAGAGAACCTAACTATCGTCGGTCGCGCTGTCATGCCGGCTTGCGAAAAGCTGGGTATGCACAGGCTGATCCCGAAACGCGACCCGCATAAGTGAATCACTATTACGGGCTTTTTCGCCCTTTTGGCTTTTGGTGGTTGCGACCTACTCAGGCTGTAAAACCCTACCACCCCGATTTCGCCATTGCCTCGTTTGTTATTCAGCAGTGTGCACCACGTGCAGGTGAGGTTGGCTTGGGTGTCTCAAATCTTATAATGTTATTCGACAAAGTTCATTAATTCATCAAACATATGATGGACTGTACAATCTCAACATATAATATTAATATTAGATAGATGTACACAGGTATATATACTACGCGGCGCTATTCTAAAACAAGCCACGCAAACGCAATAGAGCCAGTCACGCTTATTAGCATGCCATGTCGGGTAATTATAAATTTATCTCCTGTGAATAAATACCGCACATGGCGTGTATAGACGTTTTAGCTTCAAAAATATAATTCCCGCTATACAAGGTCAATTACTAATGAGAGCGAGACAAAAGCTAGCAGTAAATAAATATAAAGCCAAATCGCTGTCAGCACATCACTCGGTCACCTGGTGTTAAGTAATAACTACCGCCCATAGACACTTGCAACACCAGAGAAGTCGTAAGTGCCTTGCCAGCCTGTGTTGGAGGGGAAGGAAGCGGAAAGGGAGAGGAGGAAGCTTCCCCTTCCTGGGCCTCCGGTGCTCTCACTAATCGAACAAAACGCAGTAATGCAAGCATTGTTACTTCACGTCGGTTTTCTGTGAGAGGGTAGTACTACCCCGGGCGAGCCGACCCATTCATCCTGA
>MU160519.1:0-17426 GCA_015888305.1 Antheraea pernyi | reverse complement strand
CTCGACGCGTACTTCGCGCTGGCGATCATTGAGTTCGTGGGGCACCCATTTGTGAAGCTTTTTTACCTTGCCAATTTGACGCAAATGGACCAATATTGTTTTGAAGCTAACGTCGAAAGCTGCTGTTAATTCAGCCGTAGATTGTGTATCATCAGCTTCCACAATCGCCTTTAATTCGTCATTGTGAACCGGACAATTCGGACGACCGCGAGGTTCATTTTTCAGGTCGAAATTCTCAGAACGGAAGCGAGCAAACCAATAACACGTGGTGCGTTGGTTTGTAGTGTTAGCTCCGTAAACATCGTTGATGTTGCGCACCGCTTGTGCCGCGTTGCTGCCACGAAGGTATTCATATTCCATAATTATTCGAATTTTGAACGTATCCATGATGACAAAAAAGATTGAAATGCGATGAAAATGTAACACTAATCAATAAACAAATGATTACTTTTGGAAAACGAATTCCATATTTTTAAAATAAAATTAATTTGAAATTAGAATTCTAGAGCCAAACAAAAAATATTTTGAAAATGAAATGGCCAGTACTGCAGAACGGCAATTTCATAGGTAAAGACTTATTATTTAAAGGATATTTACTGGGTGGATCAATATGTGAACGATAATGATGTCTGTAACGACGCCCTTCTCTGTGCATCCACCGACAACGAATGTAACTATTTGTGTTTGTAAAAATATGTAGGATGAAAAATATGTCAACCAGGTCGAGTTTTCTGTCGGTTCTTCTATATGACTGGGTTGTTTTCTGAACCGGTGGTTGTCTTGACGTTCATAAGGGCCCTTGGGGCCTGAATTTAATAGTATTTATGATTTGATATTCATAAATTAGCTGTCCGCCTGGCTTCGCATGGGTATCAACGAAGCAAATGAAACCATATCTTCTCTTTTTGATGGCAACATTGTCATGACTGAACGTCAAAGTTGCTCTAAATTGTAATTTTATTTATTAAAAACTTTTTCTTTGACGTTCAGTCATGACAATGTTGCCATCAAAAAGAGAAGATATGGTTTCATTTGCTTCGTTGATACCCATGCGAAGCCAGGCGGACAGCTAATTTATGAATATCAAATCATAAATACTATTAAATTCAGGCCCCAAGGGCCCTTATGAACGTCAAGACAACCACCGGTTCAGAAAACAACCCAGTCATATAGAAGAACCGACAGAAAACTCGACCTGGTTGACATATTTTTCATCCTACATATTTTTACAAACACAAATAGTTACATTCGTTGTCGGTGGATGCACAGAGAAGGGCGTCGTTACAGACATCATTATCGTTCACATATTGATCCACCCAGTAAATATCCTTTAAATAATAAGTCTTTACCTATGAAATTGCCGTTCTGCAGTACTGGCCATTTCATTTTCAAAATATTTTTTGTTTGGCTCTAGAATTCTAATTTCAAATTAATTTTATTTTAAAAATATGGAATTCGTTTTCCAAAAGTAATCATTTGTTTATTGATTAGTGTTACATTTTCATCGCATTTCAATCTTTTTTGTCATCATGGATACGTTCAAAATTCGAATAATTATGGAATATGAATACCTTCGTGGCAGCAACGCGGCACAAGCGGTGCGCAACATCAACGATGTTTACGGAGCTAACACTACAAACCAACGCACCACGTGTTATTGGTTTGCTCGCTTCCGTTCTGAGAATTTCGACCTGAAAAATGAACCTCGCGGTCGTCCGAATTGTCCGGTTCACAATGACGAATTAAAGGCGATTGTGGAAGCTGATGATACACAATCTACGGCTGAATTAACAGCAGCTTTCGACGTTAGCTTCAAAACAATATTGGTCCATTTGCGTCAAATTGGCAAGGTAAAAAAGCTTCACAAATGGGTGCCCCACGAACTCAATGATCGCCAGCGCGAAGTACGCGTCGAGTCGTGCCTTGCACTGCTCATCAGACACATAAATGAAGAAATTTTGAAAAAAAATGATAACCGCAAGCGCTCAGCAAGTTGGTTGGATCCTGGTTCAGCACCTAAACAATGCCCTAAACGAAACCTTACCCCTAGAAAAGTGATGGTCACTGTTTGGTGGTCTAGCGCCGGTGTGATTTATCACAGCTTCTTACCAAACGGGGTGAGCATTACTGTAGATGTGTACTGTGAAGAACTGAACACAATATTGGAGAAGCTGGCACATCACTAACGAGCATTGGTCAATCGCTCGTGTCCGCTGCTCCTGCACGACAACGCGCGACCTTATACTGCACAGCCGACGGTCTCCAAGTTGCAAGAACTGGGGTTGGAAGTTCTCCGTCATCCGCTCTACTCACCAGACCTTGCGCCTACAGACTACTACTTTTTCCAGAGTTAGGATAACTCCTTGGCGGGAAAAAAATTCAATACCCGAGAGGCAGTACAAAATGCCTTTGAAGAATTTGTTGCCTCCCGTCCAGCTGATTTCTTTAAGAGGGGCATCAATAAACTGCCACTGCGTTGGCAAAGATGCATTGATTGCATGGGTGATTACTTCGATTAATACAAATAAAAACAACATGAAAAAAATTCGTTTCATTTTTTTCATACAAAATATCAATTTTATAGGTAAAGACCTAATATTAAAACTCATTTTACATGGTGTTTGAACTTACTATACGGCAAATCGATAACGTGTTTTAGGACTTTCACTATTACTGACCTAAAGGGAGCCTGAAACATGGGATGACCAATTTGTCATTGTTTGTGGCATTTAAAGTACTTTGGTGTTATAAAGAATCCTACATCACAGTATAAGATTTCACCAAAAATTATTAAGCTCTCATTAAAATAAACAAGCGGTATGATAAAAACAATCGGAAATAATAATCTTAATAGAATCGGGGACCTACTATTAGTTATTTTATAATTCAATATATAATCTATGTGAACAATAAACTTTATTTTCATAGTTTAATATTTCCGGAGTCATACCTAAATCATTATCAAAATACAAGAAAAAAATCGCAGAGAATATTCACAAATTTTATTATTTCCGGTGAAATTTTAGGACGTAATTTATTTTGTGATGCGTTATACTTTTTCCACCTTTAACAACCATTACACTTTATTTGTTTAGCTAAAGGGAACAACCCTAACCACATCGATGAGTGTCGATGAAACATCTTAATTATATATTTATTCTCTTCGGTACAAAGTTCTTATTTCTTTCGTAGGTGGTAAAGACACGCTGAAGCTACTATTGGTTTCAGCACGAATGAGTCGGATCGCCCAGAGTAGTACCACCCTATTATAGAAAACCGACGTGAAATAACACAGTGCTTGAATTGTTGCGTTTCGTTAGGTCAGTGAGAGCGCCGGAGGCCCACCTCCCCTCTCCTCTCTCCCCTCCCTCCTTTTCCCCCAAACACACGCTGGCAACGCACTTTCGACTCCCCTGATGTTGTTACTGTCTATGGACGGTGGTGATCACTTAACATCAGGTGACCCAACTGTTCGTTTACTAGGTATGACATAAAAACAAAAAAAATAATTTAATATTGTTTGGCAATTTAAGAATTTCTGCTAGAAAGTAAATAATTTAAATTCGATTGAATTCAAATACAGATTTTGTAGTTGATCTTATTATACTTTTTTGTTATCATGTTAAAGTAATGAATTTGACTGTAATCACGACTTATGTTAATAAGACTATACTCTAAATCGATACCATTATTAACCTAGGAAAAATAGTTCAAGTCGACTGGTGGTTACTCGCCAGGTCAAATGGTATCTTGTCTTTCAGGGTTTTAGAGAATCAGATGTCTGTTAGGTATATCTTTCACAGCCTGTTTATGGTAGCAATATATAAATAAATTCCTACATCAGTGTAGAATTTTGAAATACAAAGCGCGTTCTTATAAATTGACTGTAACACTATTACGCAATCGTCACTTCTTATAATGTTTTTTAAACTATACACGAGTAATTATATAGTAATTCTATAAATATTATACGACACAGTTAATACTTCAATTACGAATATTTTTAGTGTAAACATCAACTAAAAGATAATGTTATGTATAATAATATTTTTCGTTAGCTGTATTAATCATAATAATATCAAAATTATTTTCTAGACAAATAATATATTTTTTTTTTTATTCTGATAAATGGGCTTTGCTGGCCTTAATCCTGTATCACTGCGACCAGTATTGATCTATTGTGAACGCCCCATATTACTAAAGCTCTCCGCCTAGTCTTATAGTATTTAAGAACTACAGGACTTTTTTGGTTGAGAGCATCTGTACCTCATCCGGAGGCAATACATGCTTTCCCAGAATCCGGTTTCGTGTGGCTTCAGTGGATCACACTCACACAAGAGGTGTTTGCGGGTCTCACCCGCACTATCACAAAATCTGCACTCTCTTGTGCACTGGACACCGTACAAATGCTTTTTAAGACAACAATTTCCAATGAGTGCTCTCACTAAAACCCGTAATTGATTCCTACCGAGTGCCAGGGCCTTGCCAGCATATCGCTGGTTAAATGCCCTGATGAGTTCTTTGGAATGATTTTGTCCTGGAAAGTTATGCCAGAATCTGTTGGCTTCTTGATTGTAAGGCTTAATTGCTAAGCTTTTGGGTATTCGATCGTAATCCACAAAATGGTTCAGGACCAATGTGTATTCCCATAGCACCTGCCCTTGCAAGCTCATCGGCAGCTTCGTTGCCAGAAATACCTGCATGCCCAGGAACCCATCGCAATAATATAAATTATTCTGGTCGTACGTGAATGAGGCAAAAAGCTTTTAACAGTGCCCCGGTCCTTCACCTACGTAAAAATATTCGTATTTTGATTACAGTCTTTTATTTACACACAAGGGTCCAGCAGCAATCTTGTTGCCTGTTTTTCGAACTAACACTTGTTGGCTTGAAGGGCCTTAATAGTTTCACCGTGTTTTATCACGATTGTCCAAGGTACTGCTGAACATAATAATAATTAACGCATAATTAAATATGCGAATATGTAAAGTTTAATTCTCTCTAAGTTTAGCTAACCAAAAGCAAATTAAGGCGCACTAAAGAATATATGTAATGTATCACGCAAGCAGTGTGCTCAATGACTCTTTTTCAGAAGACCGAACGTCGATTTTAAAGTCCTCCGGAAAGAGAACGCAGCAATGCAATATTATTCGCATACGTTTTTGCGAGTCTATTTTCGCTCTCTCCTTTTAAATGGCTCATGAAAAACATGTGACAATCAGAAAAAGTTGATATACAGTTAAAATTTAGCATAGTAGTTATTTGCGTGTATATATCTTACATTTGTTCACATATCAGACCGCAAATCAGGGACTTAAGAGACACCGATTAACAAAGTAAACAATCGCATTTTTCAAGAAACTAGCGTTAGTTAAAAGTTTATACTTGGTAACGTTGTAGGTATTTCATCAGAAATAGATACAATAATTTTCACTAAGAAACTCAGCCCACATTCTATATACAATTCCGAACTATTTATATAATATTACGCAACTTTAAAACGATACCCATCATAACAATGGATTTGCGTAAGGTTCAAGAAAAACAAGAGTATTCCATTTTTCAAAGCAAATAATACGTCACGTAGTATTAGATTTCAGTTTAAAATTGTTATTGCATTTAGGTTGTTGTTCATAGGACTCTAGAAATATTTGCTTCTAGTTTGTGCCTAATAAGTTGAGTGCTTTTAAGATTATAGGCTTTTTAAGCAACAAAGATAATAATTGTTATTTGGTTTTTTTGTTTCCTCTAAACTATTCAATAGTGTCATACTAATAACGATAACCTGTAATAGTCCCACTGCTGGACGCAAAGCTCTACACATGTGAAGATAGTCAATCTATAGTTCATAATTCTATATTATTCCTATATTCAGTGGCATTTCAAGAACATTTCTCAAACGGTCAAGTTTCCTCATGAGATTTTCCTTTGCTGTTAATTGATAGTGTCACTGATTTAAATTCGTAAGTGTACGCAAAACCCGAAAAAGTCGTTGATGTATTATAGGTTTATATATACGACCAATATTCTGGACATCAAAGTACTACCACAACTTGTTTACTGAGATATACAACGTATACAAAATTCCAACGTACTTTACTATTGACATAAAATAAAGTTCACAATTTAAAGAGTTACCAAAATGCAAAAGGTACATCGACGCATAGTCAACAAGCTCACTTATTAAAAAAACTTAAACACAAACAAAACAATCCATCAACTAATATTGTATCAATATTAAAAAATATAACAAGTCTAAAGCATAATAGAGAATATTATGCTGAATTTAATTTACCATGCACAATGATCCCTTCATTACCCGTTTAATACACCACGACGGAGGGGAAGGTCACAGCTAGGGCTGCCTGGCACCAGATCTCCGAGAAATATACAGTTCATATAGGACACAGAGCAGAATAAATATAAAATCAAAATAAAAATATTATTATGGACGTTACTTTGCACTTCCGCCTGGAATAGATTGGCCGCTAGCACGTCTCACGGCAACAAGAAATATTACTAGCACGGCAAAATGACTGCACTGTGCCTGATGGTAAGCACAATACAATCCAAAAACAATGGCAACCACCGAGTGACACATTATCCATCGCCGGTCGCCGCTGTCATGCCGGCCTGCGAATAGCAGGATATGCACAGGCTGATCCCGAAACGCGACCCGCAAAATCGAATCACTATGACGGTCTTTTTCGCCATATACATTGTGGTTGCGACCCAGTCAGGCTGTAAAACCATACCACCCCGCAATTGATTTTATGTGTGCGAGGTGTATCTGAAAAAGTTAAACCTGCAACTAGTAATACATTTTGTGTTAATAAATGCTTATTGCAGTGAAACGTGATAGCGGTCAATCAATTCCAGGCGGAAATGAAGTATTAACAGCTCACTCGCACTATTCACGGAACTAATCGTCTTTTATGATCTCAGCTCTACAAGTTGGCTCCAACGTTTGTACGAATGTTGTTGGTACCATCCAATGCTAAATACTCTAAGCGTCCATACGTAAACAATCATATCACTCTAGTTCAATTAGCCAACGTAATGAATTATCTGAAATACAAACACAAATACTTGTTTTCCTTTAATATTCTGAATACTTCTATCAAAATGCGTTTCATATCTTTTATGAAATACTTTAAAATATGCATATTTTGTAATTATAAAGTGCAGAATAGTATTCTTGTTTTTTTTCATAATTCATATTTTTTATTAATTGAACCGAACAAAATATTAAAGCGTGTCCGGATATGTCATTCGCTGACGCAGATTTTGTGAATGAACCGGAGCTTTGGCTGAAAAAATTGTGATTATACATGGTGATTTAGGGTTTTTGTATTGTTACCATCTTCAAGTGGAAAATCTGTTGCCAAACATAGATGTGTTCCGGCAGATACATTTCAAGCTCAAGACATTCCAAACATTGAACAAAGGTACAAAATAAGTTGCGCGTCACGGCAACAGTGAGTAAACCGCTGACATGTAGATACATCGGAAACGTTTTACTTCCAACAATTTATTTAATATAACTGACACACTTCGGCTACATGCTAATTGTCGCATAAGAGTTGGAGCTAAACGTGGGAACAATAATGTTGGGTCTAACATCCAATCTAATCTCTAAAAACAATATATCTCGACTTTCGTGAAACGTAACAACCCTAGACGCAAAGAACTTCTAAAATGCATAAAAAGTAATAAAAACATTTACTTTTCTTTTTTGTTTACAAACGCTAAGTGAAAATGTAAATTCGTGGTCATTGTCAAGATAAGCACTTTTACATTATGTTTAAGCCCGATAATATTATAACTTAAATCTTATTCGCACATAAAATTTAACTTAATAAGCTCTTTCTAGACTTATATTATGTACGTATGACAAACTTGTTTTATAATACGTGTTAACAAACTTATTTATATTTTTGGTCGACCCAAGTACATTGTAAAAAAATTGATCAGTAAGTGGCTCTACGGCTTAAAGTACACAGAAATTGAAGATCTCCTTAAACCATAATATGCAGCATGATTGTCCTTAGTTACAATGAGACACACACATGTACACTTATTCACACACGCATCCTACACCCCCACACGCGCACACTTAAACACACGCACACATAAACTAGCGCACAAGTATTTTGTACTTTATTAAATAATATTAAATCTAGTATGTGCATTTAAATTCATACGGTGGGCGCTGACATCTGTGATACAGTTGAACACTAGTACAGATGTCAACGATAATTACTATTGGTACGATGATAAAGTGTACTTAATACATAGGTTATTCAATTAAATTCAGTGTCATAGATTAAGTAACTATCTTTGTCATTTGCTTTGTTTTTAATAAATATTATTATTATTATTAATAAATGTACGTAATACAATAATAATTTGATGTACTTTTAAAAGTTAAATAATGATTTAACAATTTTTATATTTTTATTTAGATATATTAATAATATTATATTATAATATATAACTTTAACACAACAAAATCGACAAGATATGCGTAGGATAGTAAAGTTTCTATTACAACTTGTGTTATATTTTTGCTCGCATTCAGCGTGAGTCCTAAAGTACGAGGTCGATTTACGCATAAGCGATTTTACTATGTGTTGTTTTATTTTAGGGCCTACACTGTAATTTGACACTTGTATATATTACTGTTTTTACGACAGAGAAACACTAATAAAAAAAACATTGTTGAAATAAGCACATTTGCCCCTCAATATTTTAGTTTATGATATTTTTTATTATTTCATAAAACATTCTCTATACCTAACACATTCACTGCCAATTTTACATAAAACCTATCAAGCAGAAAGTATTTTTTTACATCTTCGTATATTTATATAATACACTAGCGGACCTGGCGAACGTTGTCCTGCCTTGATAATAAAAAAATCCTAAAAGTCAACCACAACGCCACCTACAGGGTCCAATTGTGAATCTAAACCATTCTTGGATCCATTAGAACACGTACACAAAGTTTTATTAAAATCGGTCCAGCCGTTTAGGTGGAGTTCAGTGGCATACACACGCAGAGAAGAAATTTATATATAAAGATTTAAAAAACACGTTCTACAGCACCATGTAATGATTAGGATTACACTGATGAACAAACAAACAATATTTCATTTAGCTTTGAAAAATATTTGAATGAAAACAAATTTAAATGTCATCTTCTTACCACATAAATGTGGTCAGCACAACATGTTTTACTCCTTCTCTCTCTTCTATCATGCAGTCATTTCTGTTTTGACACCTTTTATACACATCATTCTTCACACAATGCATACTTTTTTGAGTCTTCCTCTTTTCATTTATTAATCCACCTTCATACTTAAAACTTTTCTGCTTACAAGGCTTACATATCTCTTTACGACATATCCATACCATGCTAGCCTATTACTCTCCAACTTTTCTACCACTGTTACTGACACAAAGTCCCAAAGGATATTACCGATTTGCCGGATTGCAAATTTAAGCGCCATGTCAAGCGGGTTTTGGTTTCAAAAGACTATTATAGAGTGGATCAATATGTAAACGATGGTGATGTCTGGAATTAACTCATCTCTGTGCATCCATTAGAAACGTTTGTAACATTTACCTAATAATAGATATGTACCTATGAAATTACCGTTCTGCAGTACTGGCCATTTCAAATCAAAATAATTTTTGTTTGGCTAAGAATTCTACTTTCAAAATAATTTTATTATAAAAACATGGAATTCTTTTTCCAAAAGTAGTCATTTGTTTATGTATTAGTGTTACCTTTTCATCGCATTTCAATCTTTTTGTCATCATGGATACGTTAAAAATTCGAGTAATTATGGAATATGAGTACCGTCGTGGCAGCACCGCGGCACGCAACATCAACGACGTTTACGGAGCTAACACGAGAAAACAACGCACCCCCTGTTATTGGTTTACTCGCTTCCGTTTTGGGAATTTCGACCTGAAAAATGAACCTCGTGTTTGGTTGAACGCACTAATCTCAGGAACTACTGATCCGATTTATAAAATGTTTTCAGTGTTGGATAGCTCATTTATCGAGGGAGGCTATACGATCATAGAGTAACAAAACTGCGAGTTGTAAGTGGTATCATAATTCTATGCTATAGGATCATCACGTTAAGACGAATAGGAGCGGAGCACCAATGAAGACTGTTTCAAAATCGAATCAAATTAACTATTCCACGCGAACGAAGTCGCAGGCAGAAGTTAGTTATTTTAATAAGATCTATATCTATTTTATAGACATAAATAGAAACCAATTGCCGAATGTATGAAAGCACATCGTTTCAGAACAGTTGCACATATTTAGCTAATTATGTTTTTTGTTCTGTTTTTCATTATGAAGACAAGGTTTGTATAAAAGAAAATATTTAAAAATAATACGGAAAAAAAAATTAAAAATCTATTTATAAAAATGTGAGTAAGACAGAAGACAGCAGAGTGATCTTCAAATCTATACATATAATAAAAATGAAGTGTCTGTAATATCAAAATAAAAAATTTTGACTGATTGGGTATGAAAGTACACACGCTTCTAATAACGAAAATGCTTTTTTTTATTTTTGGCGGTCTGTCTGTCTGTTTGTTCCGGGTAAATCTCCGAATCTAGACCGATTTTGACAGGAATTTCACTGACACATAGCTGAAATCACAGCAGGCTACTCTAAATTATATTAGGTATTAACCGCGGCTTTGTCTGCAATGTTGCCTGATGGTAAGCACAATACAACAATAACTAAAAATATTATTATAAAGATTTATATTTACATTACATTTAATATACATTGCCATTATTATAATTAAGATTTAGTGACTATACAAAAAATAAACGCTTCTCTGTTCCGCAACAAATTGTATTATGGAACTCTTTACGTAATACGTTTATAATCTAAGATCTTATTAGGAAGACCTCTATATCATTGATGTTATTAATATTTTTTTATGTCGAATTGTAAACAATAAGCCGATGATTATTTATCTCATTAAAAATAAAGAATGAGTTGAAATCTTGCTAAATTTCATGCAGACAAAGTCGCGGGTAATAGCTAGTCTAAAATAGAATAACCACAATTACTTTTTCTTAGTTTCGCTATCTACCAGTGAAAGTCCCGTCAAAATCGGTTCAGCCGTTTCGAAAATTACCCGGATCAAACAGACAGACAGACAGACCGCCAAAAATTTTAAAAAATTGCATTTTTGTTTTCAGAAGCGTATATACTTTCATACCCAATCAGTAAAAAAAAATATTTTGATATTACATACAGACACTTCATTTTTGTATAATGAAAATATAAACCAGATCGAGTTTCTTGCCGGTTCTTCTCGATAACTGGGTTGTTTTCCGAACCGGTGGCAGTGTTGACGTTCATAAGTGCCTTCTCAAGGCCTAAATTGAATAAAGAATTTTTGGGTTTGATTTTGACTGGTACTACTTTATTTTATTATAAATTGTAAAGAGATTGTTTGTACAGATTAGCACTCCAATTTCTACATGAGCTGTCCATTCTGATCTTTAGCCGCTAGTTTCTCTCACTACAATGAATCTATGGTATACTCTTTCATGTTTTGAAGATAATATTGAAGTATATTGTCAAGAATTAACAAGAAGGCGGATAAGTAATCGTTACTCTTTAAAAATTCTCTGAATATTACAAAACTGCAAAGATGTGTGAGAATAAACAACACAAGGTCTTTTTTTTCGAACTGACTATGCTATTTACCTAGTAAGGTCTTAACAGCTTCACCGGACTACTAAGGCGAGCGCTTAAGGCACTCAGGCGATTTTATTTGACAACTAGCTCAAGGGCGCACGGCACACCTTGGTTTGGGCTGTTGCCTGATGCATGTAATTCTTTACTTTTCTGAGCTTTTTTTTTATCGTGGGGAAATCCCTTATGGATACACCAGAAGGGAGCTCGCCGCGGAGCACCCAGTCGTAGCCCATGTTCCACAGGAGCGGGCCCAAGACCGACCCCTGTGGAACCCTGCACGCTGTATGGCGCCGAACCATCTGCCCTCTACCGTCGACGAAGGCGACCTCTCTCCCGTCCAGGTACGCCTCCAACAGCCGCCGCAGGTATGGGGGCACTCCGAAAAAGCGGAGCGCCTCCCGTATGACACCATGTGGCAGACTGTTGAAGGCGTTGGCTATCTGAGCTTTTTTTTTTTATATCGTGGGGAAATCCCTTATGGATACACCACCCTCTCGGGGGAGAGGGTGGGTTATGTCCGACTCGCACGGACTAAAACCCCACGGTGTACGTCGTCCGCTATAGTTGGGGCGGCACGAGATCTCTATAGACTTCATCGTGCCGCCCCAGCGGTTGGCCCAGCAGCAAAAGCGCTGCCGCCGGGCCCCGTCTTGTTGGGAGACGGCCGTGTACACACCGGCCATCTCCTCCGTCCGCCGGACCTGTGCAATGGGAAGATGGGCCCCCCGACCCATCTTCCCTGGTCCGGTTACAGTGGGAGGAGGCGGTCAAACTGACGCCTCCTCCTGCCCGTCCTCCGTTGGCGGAGACGGCCACTTTGAGGGTCTTGCTCACGGGCCCTCTCCGCCGCCTCCTTCTGCGAGACGACTTCCTCACAGAAGGAGGCCATTGCGCTCCAGTTATCCTCACGTTGGCTATCTGAGCTAACCTAAGCTAAGCTAACTATTCATACATATATGAGTTGTTGAAACATATATGTGTACCAGGCCTATATACCTCAACAACTCTTATATATATTTCGTATCGGATAATTTTCTAAAAGGGTGAAGCTTTTCAATAAAATTAGGAATTGTTAAAGGCGTTATGTTGACGACAACGTTCGTCATAAACTTTACGATAATAAAGCATCTCATCCCACAAACCGTTCGGTTAATAGCCCCTTGTTATCCGAATGAAGCATAAACAACGACACTTGTATAATAAAAGCCCCTCACCCAGTGATGTGGGTGACACGTAGCGCGTATCAAGTCGCGTTTATCTATACGTATAAAAATGTATGATGGTGTATGTCAGATCGATACACCGCTTGTCCGAACATTTTAGAAATTGCCATATCTAAGTATTTTTTAGTCAACTGTACGTCGTGAAAAGTAGTATGAGTAGGCATTTGAACATAGAAAACACTAGCTTTTGCCCGCGACTTCGTCCACGTGGAATAGTTACTTTGGCCTAATACGCAGCGGAAGCTCTCAAAAAGAAAAAAAACCGGTTTTGAAATATTCTTAACTGGTGTTCCGCTCCTATTCGTATTACCGTGTTATATAGCCTATAACCTTTCTTAATAAATGAGCTATTTCACAAAAATTTTAAATTGGACCAGTGGTTCCTAAGGTTAGCGCGTTCAAACTACTCAACAAACAATCCCTCCTACTTTATAATATTAGTATAATTACTATTCTTCTCTCCTACTTAACTCACGCCGTCATTAAAATTACAATAACTTTTGATAGAGCGGACCGATTTTAATGAAACAAAAACTAAGTTACTCTCGTGGATGTGCTTTATGATTTTCTTGTGGTTCTATTGTGAACCCAGTACTTTATCAGTGATGCGTGTTCATACAAACAGACATATATTCATTTCTAAAAACGATTGAAACGTATTTTATTAGATATTCCTAGAAACCTGCAATTTTTTTTTCTCAAAAATAGAAAATGTACAGACACGTTAGACTTACATTCTTATTATATGTATAGATTTTCGCGAAATCCATTCAGCTATAATTCGCGATTAGATGACGCTGTAACAATTGTAACAAATAAGAACATACGCGGCGGGCACAGCTAGTATTCTTATGTTATTTTAAAATTCAATACCTTCGAAGCCATGATGGTTTAATCGATAACGTGTTCGAATACAGCGTCGATGGACTTAGGTTCGAATCCTTGCAACTTACTCGGAGCTTCCCGTACAGGATAACATCGTGACAAAACTATTTCATTTTTTTTATTGTAGCACGGCGAAATGACTGCACTATTCCTGATGGTAAGCACAGTACAATCCAAAAACAATAGCGACCACCGAGTGACACACTATCCCTCGCTGGTCGCCGCTGTCATGCCGGCCTGCGAAAAGCTGGATATGCACAGACTGGTCCCGAAAAGGACCCGAAGCGGATAACTATAACGGGCTTTTTCGACATATACATGGTGGTTGCGACCCAGTCAGGCTGTAAAACCCTACCATTTTCGCCATTGCCTCGTTCGTTATTCAGCAGGTTGCACCACGTGCAGGGGAGGTTGGCTTGGGTGTCTCAAGTCTTATGGTGTTATTCGACACCCCTTACACCCCATAGAACGGTCGGTTTTTTCGAAGTCCGCTTAGTTAGCTACGAAGTCATCAAATGACGACGTGCACCAAAATGGTAAACCTACTGAGGACCAGGCTTTTAAGTACAACTGTTGGAACACAGCTGTAGGTACTGGTCAATAGATTTCCAGCTTGAGGGTTAACTACACACGAGGGTTTAAAAAAAACCAAGCTATGATTCATTCCGATAATTTTCTTCACCGAAAGCTTCGGCTGGTTCATAAGGATTCGAACACGCGAATTACTGAACCATCATCGACAGTAAAAATATTAAGTGACTAACCCTTCTACTGTCGATTTCACTATTCTTCTTAGTATGACTAAGGAGAGGTTATTAAAAACAGAGATGATAAAATGTGGGAAAGAATAAAAGTTACAAGCATTAATTAAATCGTAAACACAATATTACAGCAAAAACAAAACAAAAGGCGATCTATTAATCTACATAGAACATATCGTTTATGAAAATGTAATAAAACAACTTTAATATAAGCAAAGTTGCGGCTGGAACCAGCAAACATTATATTAAATTAACAAAGGGTATACATACATACTACGAATGAAACAAAAATAATACGAACCATACAACAATGTAAGTCGATTTACACAGCTTTATATTTAGCCCCAGGATCTATAAAAATCCCATTATTATTGTTCTTTTGCCAGCTTTCCGCTACTTTCGATCGAGGCCGAACACATCTGACCCCTATTACGATGGCAGAGAGCAATATCAACCCCGTACGTTGATATGTTACCTCGTTGGAGACATTTACGGGGAAAAATCGACTCAGATTATACGGAGAGTAACTTGTGACTAGAAGAGAACTAAAGTACATTCGTGAACCTCTGTTTCGTATATTAAATTTTATAAATGATGGCATTAATTGATTGGATGACTGAGGTTCGTTCGATTGTTTAACAGAATAATCCGATTGTTACTATACTACTATTTTAAGTTTGTCTGTTTGTTACACTTTCACACCTTAACTATTCTACCGATTACCATGAAAAGAACATAACTTTTACCTTTAAATATTAGTGGACGTTACTTTGCACTTCCGCCTGGAATTGATTGGCTGCTGCCACATCTCACTGCAGCAAAAATCTTTTGATTTTCTTTGTCGCGGGCTCGCAACGGAAGAGTCGGCATTAGTTTGAAACACTTGTAATTGATTATGGTTACTACACGTTAATCTGCTACATATTTAAATTAATTATATATTATTTAATATTGACAGTTGTCAGTTGTTGCCAAGAGTGTCAACCGCCGTCAAGTTCAACCGTCAACCAAGGAACGCGATATAATTATTTTTATTGCTTTATTTACTAATATTTCGCACTATCTCTCTCTCTTTATTACTAGTTTCAGATGTAACGTTTTCAGGTACACCTCGGACAAATAAAATCAAAAGTTTTTTGTCGCAATGAGACTCGGTAGCAGGTAATCAATTCCAGGCGGAAGTGCAAAGTAACGTCGACTAATATTTAGTGATGGATTTCCGAAAAAGTAACGCCTTCTTCTTTATCGTATTAGTGTGGACTGTAACAAAACATGTACTAATACTTGGCCATAGAATAAATAAACCTATTATTAAAAAAAATATAAGTCGATTCAATATTTTCCATTTTATAAGCATACGAACGGACAGACTGAATGACATTACATCTTCCTTATTTATAAAATCAAACTTTGTTTAAATAAATCTAATCTAAAATTGAATCTAATCTAATATAAAATTTAATCTAAAATGAGTGCGTGTAGCCGTCACACGCGATTGAAGTAAAACTTCTTTGGCGTTATAAGAGTAACTGATAGATGGCACTACAGATAATGAAGCTTTGATTTAAATTGTTACTCATTTACATTGAAACCAGATGGCGGCACGGTCGCGCGCCCATATATACATAATTAATTCTATTGTATGATTTTCATTATTATTCAATTATATATATTTTATGTTTTTATTTAAAAAAAATTTGATAGTTTTTTTATTTATAAACTTGACTTGACAAAATCAAAAATGTTTAAAAACCGGATGGTACAGAAACATGACGCCATATTACCGTAACGGACTTCCGTTGCATTGTCGTCCAGTTACATCATAGTCACGCCTAAACGAAGTTTATTTCAAAGTATATTGTAAGATGTAAATAAAAAGTCCGATAAACATTCTAAAGACATTATCTGCAACTTCTGTTCCACGAAAACCGAGACCTTTTTCCCGATAAGCCAAAACAAGTCGCCCTGTAAATGTTTTTTGTCATACGGTTTCAATGTTGAATAATTTACAACTCCAACTTTTCATATATTTCGTGGGCGATTTCTCCAGTTTTTTTGTTCGTTTGAAACATCGTGTATGCGATTGTGTTTCGAAAGTTTTCTCGTTCATGTTGTGATACTGTTTTTTTATACTTATGCGAGAATATTTACAGAAACCGTATACAGCCTGAAAACGGTAAGTGCTTAAATTAACATAACTTTTATCGCGAGTGTTTCTTTCATAAGTCAGTAAAATAAATGTATAGAAACATTATTGAATATATTATATGTATGTATGCACATTTATATCCAAATTTATCAATAACTAGCGGACCCGGCGAACGTTATCCTGTCCTTATAATAAAAAAAAACCTTGACAAATTATATACGTAAACCTTCCTCATGGATCACTTTATCTACTGGTGAAATCGCATGGAAATTATTTCAGTAGTTTTTGAGTTTATCCCAAACAGACAGACAGAGGCAGTGGCAGAGGACTTTGTTTTATATAGTAGAACCTCGATAAGTTAAAATCCAAGGGAAACACAAACTATTTTAAGTTATAGAGTTTTTAACTTATAAAGGCTTTATCTTAAACACGAACTTTCGCCACACACTTTCTTAAAGGCCAAATTATGCCGTTTATCAAAGCTTTCTAACCAGCCGTTGCTAGCTTTAAAATTATGGATTTTCAGCGAATTGACGAACTCTTCTGTTTTTTCTTTCACTATGGGTCTATTTGAACCACGTAAATAAACAATTTTTCGTCTTTTGCATAAAAGTATTTCTCCAGATTCTCGTTATCTTCAAGAGTTCAGCTTCTTTTTCAA
>MU160518.1:0-61982 GCA_015888305.1 Antheraea pernyi | reverse complement strand
TCATGTCATGAAGTGGGTTTTATATTTTACTCATAATCTTGTGTTATTTGGCTCTATATTTTGTAATATTGGTGGTGGTCTACGTTATATTATTGGTGAACAAGTAAAGGTAGGTGGGAAATAATACCACGGAGCGTAGATTCTGACTTGTCACAAAACTCAAGGGAAAGTTTTAACTAGAGGGCCGCCATTTTGTAAACTAGTAAAAGAAATTTGTATTATTATTATTAACTACTCAACAATGGCAGTAATAATTTTACAAGAAGATTGGTTGCCGAACATAGAGTAAATAAATTAATGTTAATAAAAATATAACGTCAAATAATTGTTTTTTTTTTCAAACTAACTACGCTATTGACCTAGCAAGGTCTCAACAGCTTCATCAGAAGTAGTCCGGTGAAGCTGTTAAGACCTAAGACCTTGCATGGTCAATAGCGTAGTCAGTTCGAAAAAAAAAGCTTCATCAGACTACTAAGGCGAGCGCTTAAGGCATTCAGCCGATTTTATTTGACAACTAGATCAAGGGTCAAATAATGATTTTCGGCTTTTCACACAAACACCTTCTCGTTCTTATGATTTTGACAGATGACATGAGAGTAAACACACGCGTAATCCATCCTATTTGGATTATCTCGTCGACACTCAGACTAATCGCCATTAGCACCTGGCTCACGTCTCGGATATTTTGGGAAGTAAATATTTTCAAATATTCCACCGACGACGTGGACGCGAAATAGGTATTCACGGTCATTTATGTCAAAGGAACGGACATTCATGACAGAGTTTTACCCGCCAAAAGTTGACAACGACACTAATCTTTATCGAAAATTTAGAATAGCTTCTTTATAATTTATTTACAATTATACAGTTTTGAGTTTTTTTTTTCTAATTCTGATGAATTGTCGGGTTCACCTTACAGTTTTACGCAAGAAATTGTAAAATGTCTTACGTAAATTATAAGATTTGGGCGTTTTTTTTTCTCGAACTGACTATGCTATTGACTTGGCAAGGTCCTTACAGCTTCAACGGACTATGTTTGGGGGTAAAAAGAAAAAAATCCTTTATATATACGGCACATTTTTGGATAGTTTCATTTAGCCTAGTTAACAGATATAAAATACACCAGATTAGGCCCGCCTCGGCGGCGGCTCAAGCTTTGGTCCGTTCCCTCGGCCTGGAGCCCTTGAGTACGCTGCTCGCGCGATACAGTCGCACAAAATTTTACAACATTACACTCACCTCCACACGTGCACGCACACATGCTTACCCATGAAAGTAGAAGGGTTTTATTTTTCCCTTATCGAACTGAAACAGTTTAGAAAAATTATCCGACATAAAATACGTATAAGAGTTGTCGAGGTATGTATGATTGGTACACATATATGTTTCAATAATCATATAAGTATGAATATGTAGCTTAGTTCAGATAGGTCGCGAAATGCATGTATCAGGCAATAGCCCAAGCCGAGGTGTGCCGTACACCCTTGAGCTAGTTGTTAAATAAAATCGGTTGAGTGCCTTAAGCGCTCGCCTTAGTAGTCCGGTGAAGCTGTTAAGACCTTGCTAGGACAATAGCGTAGCCAGTTCGAAAAAAAAGGGAAAAATAAAATACAGTATGGAGTGCTTCAAGGGGAAAATAAATAGGTTATTTAAGGGTCGGCAACGCGCATGTAACACTTTGGATGTTACAAGCGTCCATAGGCTGCGGTGACCGCTTTACATCAGGCAGCCTGCATACTTGTTTGCTACCGTCGTGGTATAAAAAGTTGGGGTGTAAGGGGTGTCGAATAACATCATAAGACTTGAGACACCCTGCTGAATAACGAGGCAATGGCGAAAGCGGGGTGGTAGGGTTCTACAGCCTGACTGGGTTGCAACCACCATGTATGGCTTCTGCGGCTCGCGTTTCGGGATCAGCCTGTACATATCCAGTTTTTCGCAGGCCGGCATGACAGCGGCGACCATCGATGGATGGTGTGTCACTCGGTGGTCGCCATTGTTTTTGGATTGTACTGTGTTTACCATCAGGCATAGTACAGTTATTTTGCAGTGCTACTATAAAAAAAAACATGTTTGTGATCGTGAGGCACATATACTGCTGTTAGACATGAATCATTCACTAATTCTATATGTATGAGTATATCATGATTAGCTTAGCTAGTTTAGCTTAATAAGACTCATGTTGTTGCATTCAAGACAACAGCCCAGGATGAGGGTCGGTCACTTTGGCACCCGTGAACTTGATGCCAAGCGGCTGAGCGCCATAAGCACTCGCCCCATTAGACTTGTTCGCGACAATTTGCGTATTTATGCTCCATATACTTTGTATCTCCTTAACTTCATTTCAAGTAACATTGGGAAAAACATGAAAGCTATTTCGGTGTGCGCTGCAAAGATTATTACACTTATGCCACTCCCATACCTGCGTAAAGAATCTTCGACGGCTGGTCGCGCTAAAACAAACGTCAAAAATCATTCAATTAAAGTCGCAGATAACACGTTTCTACACCTGTGTCTTTCCAATAATTCGAAATTAGTGCCTGCTCGTTTGATGTGCATAAAAACCGCCACGCCAGTTATCGTGCTGCGTCTATCGTCACGCAGCCCGATAGTTCGTAACACATAATGGTAATGTCTTCTCGTCACGCAGCCTGATAGTTCGTAACGCATAACGATAATGTCTTCCCACATTTGTATTTAGTACTAGCCGACCCGTGCCCACTTCGTTGGGCGGTAATAGGCATATTATCAGGCTACAACTTTTCTTTTCAGGTAACGTACAAACAAACTCATATTCTCATTTATTATTTTTAGTTACTTTGGATTGAATTAGTTTGGATCGTGGCGACGAGTGGTTTGACAGCGAGAAAAATTGATAGGGTGTATAAGCATACAAAGCATTCAAAAGCTTGAATCTCAATATGTACCAATATAATTTTTTTCGAAATTTGTATACGTTTATCTGTTTGCGTAGATTTCTTCAGTCACATTCTGCCTGACTTGATCGCAACCACGATACACATAGCGTAACGCCTGTTAGTGTATCACGCTTAGGTGTGGTCGTAAGGCTGCCAAAATTAACCCCTTCAGTGTGGAGCAAATGATTTCAAAATGTCATCAATTTCAAGAGAAACTCAAATATTACAACACGCCTGATGGCTCGAATCTGCTAAGTAATTATTTCGGTAGCGTTTTGAAATCATTAACTGTGCTTAACAAGTTTATCTTACAAAAATATAAACATAAACTCTCAACTTTAGGCAAAAATGCAGCGTCGTTCATTAACAAAGTGTTACTAGTAAGATTTATCTTTTTAAGTTTGATAAATCTCACGTTAAAACCACATTCTATATAAGACGATGAACTCCAATTATAAGTAATTATTTTGCGAATATATGAAAGACATTTATTATTATTACATAGTATAAAACAAAGTCCTCTGCCGCGTCTGTCTGTCTGTTCGCGATAAACTCAAAACTACTGAACGGATTTTCATACGGGTTTCACCAGTAGATAGAGTGATCCACGAGGAAGCTTTAGGTATATAATTTGTCTATTTTTTTTTAGCAGAGCAGGACAACGTCCGCTGGGACCGCTAGTACAATATATATTGTTATGAAATAATATGATATGGTTTTATATTATTTACAGAATATGCCATTTTATAATTTTTTGCTTTATTATTAATTTTTGTGTTACTAATTTCATATATTTTTACGGCTTTACAAAAAAATTGTGTTAATTATGCATTCCATTGACCGTATCGCAACATTAAAATTTACTATATAATTTATGTGTTTAAAGTGGAAATTTTGGCGTCCTTACCCTTGGGTATATATCTACATCTGATAAATAAGTGAAGTGGTGTCTGTACACGACTGGGTCGCGCATATCATAAAATTGATAAAATGTTGAAACCCGTTACAGTGGTGATTTTTTAGTCTGTCGCTGTTGGAAACGCGCAGGCTGGCATGACAGCGGCAACTGTTACATAGACTTGTCGGTGGTGCCTTAATTTTGTAGTGACACATTAAAAAAGATCCGATTCCGAAGTAAAACATTTTATAACTGGAAAAAAAACACGTGTAAAAAAAACATAAATCAACGTAAATTACGATCAGAATACAGTGTATTCAAAAGCATAGATAATACAAACGCAAGACCATTGCCAACGGAACGCGTGCGAATTTAAAAAGAAACACACACTTGTATAAAGAACGACTTTATACACTCGTGAACAGCGAATATTTAAAGATTCTCATTGAGTGTACACACACCCACATGTTGCGAACTTGAATGGGGCGCGTAGTACATTATTTTAGCGGAGTGTTGAACCGACTTGAACTTGAAATGCGTTTGTTTCTATTCTACTTCAACAACCTTCGATGGGAATAGAAATTTTACGAAAGAAATATGTTTTAACCTATATTATTCGTATTATGTATTGGCCACTTTTGTTTTAAATTATAACAAATATTGTTCTTAAAAGTTTAGGAAGTATCAAGAATTAGGGTTTTGACTTGTGATATCACAATTTAAACCTTAAACAACGTGATAGTATTTTTCATTGTAAGTATATTCAATACCAGGCAGTGCCCGCGGCTTTCTTTATATGAACTCTATATAAACTGCTTACTAATATCCAATTTTAAAAAGGTTCGTACAAAACGTTTTTGTCTTTCACTCTATCATCTGAAATTAGTATTCGTTTAGTTGAAACACACATAATTCATCTCTCAGTTTGACCGTTTCTGTGCTAATAACTCAAAAAGCACGTTTTAAAATTTTTTTTAAGTGTTTTATCTCTGCCCAACTTTTAGTAGATACATATGTATTGTTTCACTGGATAATATATGGAAAGAGTTATGAAGTTGGAATAAAATTAAGTTACAAAGAAATGATTTCTTTTAATTTCTGTTAATATGTTATACCTAAATATTAAATGTAAATAATAATGTTAAATATTGATAAATGTAAGGCGATAGACGAAGAATAGAATGCAAATTATTAGAAAATATAGCCAGTACTGGCAATCTAATTCGTATATTGAAATCACAGCGACCTCTTTTATTCGGCGAAGCAAACTATAAATGTTAAACTCGACACGCAAAACTACTATAGAGTTTTATTAGTCGTTTATTACATCCAATTTGTTTATTGTTTAAGTAATAAATACTTTATCCTACAATAAATATTTTATTAGCTTACTTTTATTAGAAATACGCCTTGAAAAGAGTTTTTATGTTTCATTAATATTGATTTTACTTTGCCGAAATTCATCATAAGTACTTGATTACATGTTACTTTGCCCTTCCGCCTATAATCGATTGGCTGTTACTAACTAACCCGTTCGCATCTGAATGGTCAATATTATTCTGAGGATGTTCAAAAGTGTAACACGTGTAATCCATTATTTGAGACGTGGTAGCCGCCAATTAATTATAGGTGGAAGTGCTAAACATCCAAATGTTGCAGCTAGTCTAGATGTATATGTGGTAGAAGAATAAAAAGATGTGTATTTCACACACGGTAACTTTCAAAAAGAAAGCGAAAAGAGCGTATGTCTCCAATGTGTATACTGTTCTCCAATACCCGAAAACAAGTAAGACACTGCTCTCACTCTACCCGACACAGTGTTTATCCCCACCACTTTTTGTCACTTAGAAAGTGTGCGGATCAAAATTGCAAAGCTCTCCCATAATGCTATTCGTATATCTGCGAAACGAAGCCTCGACTACTTGCCGCGCTAAAATTAACGTTAAAAATCATTCCGATAAAGGCGCAGATTATACGTTGCCACATCTGTGTCTTTCCAATAACTCGATATTAGCGTCCGCTAAACTCCTTTGATATGTGTAATAACCGCCAATCCAGTTATCGTGCTGTGTCTATAGTCACGCAGCCCGATAATTCGCAACGCATAACGATAATGTCTTCCCACATCTGCAGTTAGTGTGACCATAGACAAAACTTCGTGCCGATACACGCAGATATGGGAGTAGCTTTAGAAACTTCACTTGAAAATCCCGCTATAATATGAGTATACGCGGTGTGTACTGTCCTACCTCACAAGGCGAATTGTTCAGTGTGGTATACAGCGAGCCGCTGCGGTGCGCACGGCCCGCGTGTGACGTCACCACGGTGTCGGGTTTCAGCGAGCGCCCGCCCAAAGCCGTTCGCGGCAGCACTTTCACTCGCGCCCGACCTTGCCTTTGACAATTACGGGAATAATAACTATTTTCTATTATATCCTCATATAAATTTTAATAAACCCGTTAAAGCTTTAGATATTTGGTCGATGGTTTATGAGCAAGTGTTCCATTTCTGAAACGTACTGCAATTTCTAAACAAGTTTCACTCTTCGAGTGTAATTTTCTATGTATTTTTATTGGCCTAGGACAGTGGTCGGCAAACCTCGGCTCGCGATACGTATGCGCCTCTTTCTCGCTTCACTGTAGCTCTTCCAAAAAATGTTTAGTGCAGACCCAGAATATTATTTATTAACTTGCCTTGTAAGATACAAGTTTTTTGTAACGCAAGCCTAAAGAAAAGAGGCACATTTCTAGAAAGCAATGGTAGACCGGCTAGTCGCTCGCAAAAAATACATTATTTAGCAAAAACAAGCTCGAACCTGTATTTTTATTAGTTATTGATTCCATAATAATGTCGCTACAAAAGCAAAAAAAAAAAACCTATCTACCTGTCATTGGTAGTTTTGTTTTTACGACCACTCGGGCATCTTGTGTTTCAATTTATGTCATTCGCCACTGTCCTCGGTACTCTCTGGGCAATAAGTGAAGTTAGTTGATCAAGTTTGGATTAAACATTCAAAATCAAAATGATTTATACAATACAGGCCCTAATAAGGCATTTATGAACGTCAAAACTACCACCGGATCGGAAAACAACCCAGTCATCGAGAAGAACTGGCAAGGAACTCGATTGGGGTTGCCGTTGTTACGTACATATTGTATAACACATTGGATTTACACTAGTCTTTCGCGTCTGCAAAGATAGGGGTATTAATTCAAAACATCACCATCGTTCACATATCGATTCACCACATAATAGCCATTTTCTACTTACTTTAAAACTGATATAGAAAAATTAAAGCAGAAAAGATAAATTCCACGCGCCAAGCTTTTTGATCGCTTTGAATATACATCGCACAGAACACAAATTTAGGCATAAATACGTATTATATGTACAACATAGACACAACTTAATCTATATCCATACATACCTGTCTGTCTGTCGGTCAAATCATTATTAAAGTACCTATTAAATCTCACCAAGGAAATTGAGTAATATTTAGTCTTTGTTTCATTAAAATCAGTTCACTCTATCAAAAGTTATTATAATTTAAATGACGACGTGACTTAAGTACCAGAGAAAAGTAGATAACTATACGTAAGCCCATTTAGTTACATACATTCAGATGATTTTATTAACCACTGTTTTTTAACATAAGTTACCACGCGGATGAAGTCGCGGGCACAGCTAGTAATTAATAAATACCAATACAGTCGTTAGATTTCAAAATGAGCTAACTCCAATTTTAGCCGTTCCTAAGATTTAAAGTTTGTTTTATAGATCTTCATATTTTAATAATGTAAAATTTTAATATCATAAAATGTAACTAAAAACCAAAATTTGGACTTCGTTCAAGGTAATTAAGGACAGAAAATCTTAAAAAAATTAAAGATTTATGAGCGATTAAAATTGGATATGAGTCATTTTGAACTGTAACGAGTGAATTGTAAATCCATATAATATTATTTAAACAATATCATAAAATGTAACTAAAAATCAAAATTTTGACTTCGTTCATGTTAAATAAGGACTGAAAATCTTAAAAAAATTAAAGATCTCATATGAGCGATTAAACTTGGATTTGAGTCATTTTGAACTGTAACGAGTGAATTGTAAATCCCTATAATATTACTTTAACTGTATTTTGATTTAAACTCTTAACGATATAATAGCCCGAACTGACAAAAAGATTTACGAGGAATGTAAATCTGAGGAATGTTATATCTCCAATTTAAAATTACACGCGAAATTAACATCGAATGAATGGTAAAGCGCCCACAGACCATAAGATAGTAGTGGGTATGTGACCAGATACGTAATAAGTCGAAACTAAGATAATTTTATATATTCGAAAACTTTTTTTATGGCAATTCTAAGTTACAAATGAATGCATACGTATTTTGCCGTTATGCGGTTTGCATAAATCGAGCCGTATAGGTGTGAAAAAAAAAATGTTGCTGAACAAGCGAACCACTGGAACCGTCGTTGTTTTTATAAGTAAATTATTATATTGTATCACCTATGGCATAAAAAAAAAACTTTTTTTATGACAATTCTAAGTTACAAATGAATGCATACGTATTTTGCCATTTTGTGGTTCGCATAAATCGAGCCGTATAGGTGTGAAAGTAAATTGTTGCTGAACAAGCGAACCACTGGAACTGTCGTTGTTTTTTATAACTAAATTATTATATTGTATTATATAGTGTATGTGGTAGAGCCACGCTGAAGGTATATGAAGGTTTAAGCTTGAATGGGTCGGCTCGCCCGGGGTAGTACCACCCTCTGACAGAAAACCGACGTGAAGTACCAGTGCTTGCATGGTTGCGTTTCGTTCGGTCAGTGAGAGCGCCGGATATCCAACTCCCTTCCGCCTCCCCACTTCCCCTTCTCCCAAATACAGACTGGCAACGCACTTGCGACTCCTCTGGTGTTGCAACATTCATCATCATAACATCAGGTGACCCAACTGTTCGTTTGCCTCCTATGATAAAAAAAAGGATTAATATAATATATAAATATCCTGTTTTACTTTTACGTAAATAGGTAAGCGTTTTAAATGCTAGCATCGAAAAGTCCGGGGAAGCTGTAAAGGTCCGTCATTTAAAAAAAAACAAACCTTTACGTAATGCTTTTGTATTCAATCGACTTTAAAATGGATTGTTCTCTAGCTGGCTCTCTCATAGAAGAGTTTTTAAAGAGACTTTGTCTTTGAATTTATCAAGTCATACTTTTATATTACGTAGTTATGTAAGTTATGTTAGTCATGTAACTAGAAATGTGTTGAGTATGATTGGACGGATATACGAGTAGAGAAGACCATAAAAAGTATGGATGGACTGTGTGAAAAATGATATGTGTGTAAAAGGTGTGAATACTGAGATCACATTTGACAGGAGAGAGTGTAAAAAGAAAACATGTTGTGCCGACCCTACTTAGGTGGGATAAGGGTAATGATGATAATGACTTTTATATTACGTTGTTGATTTTAATTGATATACCTTCTCTATTTTACTATTAATTTCACTAGACTACTTAGACACTACATTGGTTTTACTAGTTTTATTAAGGTACTACGCCCCAAGCACGTACCTGTAAAACTCTTTCACACGGTTCGCTGCGCGTGCGCACGTCATTGTGACGTCACTGGGCTGTAATTAGACTCGAAGGTAGGTAGGTAAGCCGTACGTAGACAAAATTATGCGGGCGCGTCCGCACAATCCGTACAGATGTTTCGGACATCCGGCTGTTTACAACTGTTTCAAGAGTGAATGTGGTTTTAAAATACCGTAATTTGCATTTTTAAAAGCATTATCAAATTATAATTACTTATATAGAACGCCAGTTGATCGTGAATATGTAGTAGTCCGGTGAAGCTGTTAAGACCTTGCTGGGTCAATAGCATAGTCAGTTCGAAAAAATCGTGAATATAAGATACTTGTTATATTTTGGGCAACCAATCTTCTAGTTATTTTAGTTATTTTCTAGTTTGGGGTGTAAGGGGTGTCGAATAACATCTAAGACTTGAGACATCCAAGCCAACCTCACCTGCATGTGGTGCACCCTGCTGAATAACGAACGAGGCAATGGGTCGCAACCACCATGTATATGGCGAAAAAGCCCGTCATAGTGATTCGCTTCTGCGGGTCGCCATTTAATACGAGACGTTTTTAAAGCCAGGGTTCAATACGTTTTTTTTTTTTTTTAATACCGTAAAGGTTTGTAGCTCCATATAAACGAAGGCAGACCTCATAAGACACGGGTCAACAGACCGTTGGCAGCATAAGTAAAATAAAAGCTAATATATTACAAACTTTGAAAAGTAATAAATTAAACTATTATAAATTATAACTTTTATGTACAATGTATTTTTAAATATTTTTTTCATTACAACTGTTTCAAGAGTGAATGTGGTTTTAAAATACCGTAATTTGCATTTTTAAAAGCATTATCAAATTATAATTACTTATATAGAACGCCAGTTGATCGTGAATATGTAGTAGTCCGGTGAAGCTGTTAAGACCTTGCTGGGTCAATAGCATAGTCAGTTCGAAAAAATCGTGAATATAAGATACTTGTTATATTTTGGGCAACCAATCTTCTAGTTATTTTAGTTATTTTCTAGTTTGGGGTGTAAGGGGTGTCGAATAACATCTAAGACTTGAGACATCCAAGCCAACCTCACCTGCATGTGGTGCACCCTGCTGAATAACGAACGAGGCAATGGGTCGCAACCACCATGTATATGGCGAAAAAGCCCGTCATAGTGATTCGCTTCTGCGGGTCGCCTTTCAGGATCAGCCTGTACATATCCATCTATTCGCGGGCCGGCATGACAGCGGCGACTGGCGATGGATAATGTCACTCGGTGGTCGCCGTTGTTTTTGGATTGTATTATGCTTACCATCAGGCATCGTGTAGTCATTTTGCCGTGCTAGAATAAAAAAAAAGTTAATTATTACTGTCATTGACGAATAGGTAATGATATCAAAAGTTTCTTGTAACAAAATGGTGGCCTTGTTATAAATTCCCAGGGAGTTTTTGTGGCAAGTCAGAATCCATGCTCCGCGGTATTATTTTCGATCCAATTCCCTTGTACACAATAACGAAAATATATTATGTAAAACACCAATATTAACAAATATAGAGCCATATAACACAAGATTATGAATACGATATAAAATCCACAACATGATTATAATTGGTTTAACCCCTGGACTGTCCAAAACCACAATCGTGTTATTACAAAAAAGGGAAATACGTATTAAATACTTGGTTTAAAAAGGTTTCGTAAAAAATGCACCGCGCTCGCCCGAGACAAGTTCGCGTTATCCTTTTTCGCAAGTCTAACCTAACGTAAACAAAGCGAGACAAAAAGTTTTTAAAGCCAGGGTTCAATACGTATTTAATTTTTTTGTAATAACACCGTAAAGGTTTCTAGCTCCATATAAACGAAGGCAGATCTCATAAGACACAGGTCAACTGACCGTTGGCAGCATAAGTAAAAAAAAAAGCTAATATATTACAAACTTTGAAAAGTAATAAATTAAACTATTATAAATTATAACTTTTATGTACAATGTATTTTTAAATATTTTTTTCATTTGAACGAACTGTTTTTACTCAGCCATGAAATTTACAATTTACGATGCCGTGATATTAAAAAAAAATGAGTACGTATAACCGTCACACGCGATTGAAGTAAAACTCCTTTGACGTTATATGATAGAAATCGATTCGTACTTTTCTATATTTTATTTACTTTAGAACAAAGAGTTGCTAATAATATTTCCTGTGTTATTTAAGTTCCGAATTAGCTGATAGATGACGCTACAGATAATGAAGTTTTGATTTAATTTGTTACTTTTTTTTTACTTTATTTTTAGTAACCAGACTTTTAGATTATTACTGCCATTGTCAAGTAGTTAATAGTATTACAAGTTGTTCTTCCATCCATTTTGGCAACCAGTCTTCCAGTAGACCATCACTGCCATTGTCAAGTGAGGATCGATATTACAAGTTTCTTGATATAATTTCAATGAACTAACAAGAACTTTCTATGGAATTTTTGTGGCATCTCAGAATTCATGGTCCTTGGTATTATTTTCCATTCACTTATGCACAATAAACAAACTATATTACATAAAACACCACCAATTTTACACAATATAGAGTCA
Source organism: Antheraea pernyi (assembly GCA_015888305.1). NCBI lineage: Eukaryota > Metazoa > Arthropoda > Insecta > Lepidoptera > Saturniidae > Antheraea > Antheraea pernyi. The sequence goes on along the minus strand of MU160518.1, from coordinate 49,992 downwards.
AGTAACACAAGATTATGAATAAAAAATAAAATACACTACATGACAGACCAAGATCCCGCCAAAAACTCAAATTTGTTACTTACTTACATTGAAACCAGATGGCAGCACGTTGGCGCGCCCATATACACATAATTAATTCTATTGTGTGGTCGCTTTATTATTCAAATTATATATTTCATAAATTTTTTTATCAAAAATTTTTAGTTGATTTGTTTATACACTATTTATTGACAAAATCTAAAATATATAAAAACCGGATGGTACAGAAACCTGACGCCATATTACCGCAATGGACTTCCGTTGCATTGTCATCCAGTTACATCCTAGTCGCGCCTAAAGAAGTTTTATTTCAATAATTTAAAAACACGATCAGCCATTTAGAGATCTGGTTCTTAAAAAATCTGCCCAGGGTTCATATAAATATGATAATTTTGGTAATCCTCTTTATTTAGTATATTTTTTTTACATGGGTTAATCTCTACGGATGCCCACTCTAACCGAGCAGTTGAGGGTAGAGTGTGTCCGACTTGTACTGACTAAAACCCAAGGGTGCCTTCAGTCACCTATAGGCCGGGGAGCAGAAACTGCCGAACTGGCATTGCGTCTACTCCACGGCAGGTGTCGGCCCCTCGCCAGGGGCCTCGTCGTGGTCGAGGGGTCAAGATCGAAGACCCCCTCAGGGGATGGCGAGAGTTGCCCCCCCCCCCCCTACGATCGTGGGAGGTGCATCGGCACAATGCGCCTCAAACACACGAGTCTGTGCAGAAATTCTGCCAGGGCGACGGACGTGCCCGTGTCTATCGCCCTCAGGCCCTCTTTACAGCGGTCTCAGGTGATCATCGACCGCGGGAGGGAAGCTGGCTGGTTTACTCCCTCTCCGCCGCATTCTTTGCGAGCATAACCGCTTCACAGTACGAGGCGACGGAGTTCCATCCGGTCTCGCTCTCGACCATCTTACTGATGACAACCGATAGCGAGAGATCGGGTCCTATGGCCGCGACGAGCTCGCGGCATGGCATATCCCAGGCGGAACATTCGACTATAGTATGCTGCGCGGAATACACAATGGTGGCACCCTGGCAGCAGCTCCCGGCCTATGCGACACAGGTAGCTCCCGAAGCAACCATGCCCCAAAAGCACCTGAGTCAGCCGGAAGCTGAGGGTGCCATGCCGCCTGGACAGCCAAGACCGGCCGAACGGCTTCTACAATTGCCGCACCGGTGCAAGGCCGCTCAAGACGTAGGGTCCACTGTTGGGCCACCACGACCTGGAGGAGCTGGGATCTCAGCGCCTCGATCTCCCGAGGCGCGAGTCTGCGTCCCAATTCCAACGCCTCCACGCGTCGTTGATAGAGTGACGCGTGGGCTCTCACCTCCAGGTCCCATGGTGGGTATCCAGGGTGGGTGGGAACAGCCAACACCCTCTGCGGCTTTAGTATGCTTATGTCAACTTCAATAAATCTTAAAAACAGAAACATTTCAAATAAATGTACAGTAGTCCAACGTTTTGGCTAATAAAATTATCTTTTGGCATAGATTCAAAACAATACGCAAGCGTTGCGTTTATCTATAGGCATTTAATGTAACGTTATGTTTGATTTTTGTGAATGTTTCTTAGTTACGTGTGCAACGAATTTCACGGCGAAAGAGGGCGATGACTCATACAAGGTTATCGTACTGTCTCTGTTGATTTCATTGCCATTGTACGTGTTAAAGGAGAACAGTGGATTAGGTAACATTTTCGAGGAAAATTTGCAAATGTAGACTTTCTTCTGGCGTCTCATTTTCGCGGACTTACGTAATATTAGTGATCGGTGGTTCTGCACGCGTTTGTTAATAATTATGCGCGTAAGTATGTTCGTGTTGAATGCATTTCAACGTTACAGTAACTGGTGTCCGCAACTTCGTCTGCGTTGTTTATTATATTAAAAATATATATTACATGATATAATATAGTGTATATACGTTATACATTTAATATATTATGCACAGAAGAAAGAAACATACGCACCATACCGCTTTGCCCATTTCTCCACAGCAAGAAAACACATGGTTGAAAGCGTAGTGCTGATAAAAACGTAGTTTTTCGAAACTTTAATAAACTTTATATTAAATTAATCTATCGTAATATTAAAAAAAAAATAAAAACCAAGTGTCTGAGAACATGGTGGTTTTGACATTCATAAGCGCCTTCTCAGGCCCTAAATTCAATAAAGTATTCTTGATTGATTGATTTTGTTTATTTGTGTTATTTCTCTAAAAGAAACATAAATGATTTTAGTATATAACTGCCTATTGATCTTCCATATGATCGGACTTATTCTATACATATAAATAAAATTGGAGTGTCCATTATATGTTCAGGCTAATTTCAACCAAACGGCTGACCTAATTTTGGTGAGACTTTTACTGAGAAATAGATAACTTTTCGGGAGTATAGATAACATTCATTGCGATCCTTTCACGGGATTGAATAAGAATAAAAAAAATTGAGTTCACAATTCCTATGAAATAACGAAAACAATTTAACAACAACGAAGTTGCGGGCCCTGACTAGTGTAGTATAAAAAAAATGATATTAATATGGTTGGATCAAGACGATTCAGCATTGTTATTACATAATATACATGACATAACAAAGAAAAAGAAGTTTAGAACAAACTGCTATTTGATTAAAATCATTGTTAGATAAAGGCTATCATCAAAATTTCAAGCTGTTTTTTTATTTAAAAGTCTTAATATTACTATCCACTGAAATTTATATTTAATATTTTATGATGTAATGTTACGCTTTTCACTGCGCGTGCAATTTACACATGATTTGTATCTTGATATACATCGGAGCGATCCGATTAACGTACGCCATTTCGTTGTTATTTTTAAAAAGTTGACGACATCCATACTGCTTGTCTACGGTCAGAGAGATTGATATAAACAGTTTTTAACAATCTAGATCCTTAGTTCCCAAAATGGTCCAGCGGTCCACGGGAGGCTCGACGGGGGTCTACGCTGGCGTTGCAAAAAAATGGGGCTTCACAATACGTGAGCGGGGGTACGGGTACGTACGGTTTGATACGGGGGTCCACGATAGTTTCTGAATTTCTGCTTTGGTAGTGAAAAACTAAAATGTTGATTTGACTTCACCTATCAATGTAGACAGATAATAATTTAATAAGCTCAACGATTGTTACTTGTTAAAACTTGCATATTTGCAATCTTCATATTTTTCATGAGTTTTGGGAATATGGTAGAAATATATAGCTGCAGGGGGTCCACCGGAACCAGATATATTTTGAAAGTGGTCTACGAGAAAAAAAGTCTGGGGACCTCTGATCTAGATTGATGCATTAGAGTGATAAACAAAATCAAATAAAGGTACAACTAAAATGTTGCTAGAAACAAAGCTAAGCCCGTTTCAATCTAATCTTCCAATAAGCACATCAAAATATTATTAGTCAGTTTAATATTTTGCCAATAAACTCGGAGTTACTTTCACTTTTACGCAATAAATTGTATATATACGAGTAGGTGACGATTGGCAACTGACGTTAATCCGGATTATGTCTTTATAATCTGTGTACGATGTACGGATTAGTTTTATGTCTCTGTATACATATCATCATCTAAAATGTTGACTCCGCGGAGATAAATCATGCGCATTGAAATAAAAATATTATGAATCTTGTTATGTTTACGTATCTATTATTTGGCTGAGATTAGCGGCTTCGTTGGTGTGATTATATAATATATACTACAAAGGATGTTGCTAGCCCGCTTTATTGGTCCAAAAAAGCTATCACATATCCTATTCTACAATATACCTTTTTTTAATCATAGGAGGCAAAATGAACTGCTGGGTCACTTGATGTTAAGTGATCACCACCGTCCATAGACATTTGCAACACCAATGGAGTCACAAGTGCGTTGTCAGTCCGTATTAGGAGGTGAGGGGATGAAGGGAGAGGGAAGGGCGGGTAGGTGGGCCTCCGGCGCTGACCGAACGAAAGGCAACAATGCAAGCATTGTTACTTCACGTCGGTTTTCTGTACCCTGGGCGAGCCGACCCATTCATGCTGAAACCAGTAATGGCTTCAGCGTGACTCTTCCACCTGCACTACCCAATTTCTAATACAAATTTCATTACAATCTCTCCATCCGTTGACGTGTACTCAATATACAAGCATTTAAACAAACGTACTTTTTTTACATTTATAATATTTACAGACTTGCACCCAGTCGCGATTTCATTTGCGTTAAGTCACAATATACAGATTATTAAAAATAAAATATAACCTGACCTCATCTAGTAGCGATTTATTGTAAAAATAGTAATATCACGCAGCTTCGGACGCGTTTTTTATGCCGTAATTATTTTGAACTCTTTTCTTTATATATATAAGAGAATAACTGACTAACAGACGGAAAAATGGCGGATTTTCATACAAACTTCTATACCATTTTTCATGGGTTCAATTTCCAACAATCCAACCTAGCCCTATTAATTTGGGTTGTGCTTAATATTTCAGCCAATCAGTCAGTAATATCTTTATAGGTATATATATATATAGCTTAATAACATAAAAACCTTCTCAAGGGAAAGTATTTAGGTGTGCCTATATTCATATAGATCCTGTAAAACGCTATTGAAGTTTATCTCAGATACATCCATATAGATTTTTACATTTGGAATATGTAGGTTATATTATAATTTTACCACGTCACTGAAGAATTGGTAACTTCACGAAATGTGTCATCCTCATTATGGCACTCTGTGGTCTTTACTATAAGAAAAATACATTCAAAAGTCACAGTTTACAAGATAGAAAATGTTTGTAATTGCTATAATCTATAAGTTCCAATCCAATTCAACCTATGTACACTATATTAGTGAGAATCGATCATAAATCATTTCAATTATCAATTGCCTTTCAAATCTGCATCTGGAGAATGTTAGAGTTGTATTTAAACAACTTGATTCGATATCAATCAACACCAATACGGAAAATAGCAACAAGGCAACCGATACATAAATAATTATCACCTCTACAACTCTAAGATTCCATCCTTGAACAGATATCATTGTTAAACATAATTACCTGGGTGTAAAGCCAATAGTCTAAAATTGGACACAAAATTTTGGCAACTGCAAACAATTTGATTTCAGTTGTTCGTATATTGTCAAAGCGTTATATCGCTGCAAGCATCCTTCCTCTTTTAGATAACGGAGCGAATCCATAAACCCTTATCTATTCCAACTACAGACTTTGTGATTGAAATGGGATTGTTACTATCCATTATTATCACTTATGCTGGTGTAAACGAAGCCATAAAGTGTTTAAGACATATAATTCGTGGTGTTGTACCCGACACTCAACCAGACTTCCAAGATATAGTTGATTATTATACGAGGCTTCTACGAAAATCAGCGAATTCTTCCCATGATTGGATCACCGAACCACAAGGATACTTATGCTTGGCCGAAGATAGAAAAGGAAATCTACATTCTGGAGCCGTGAAATATTATAACGCTCAGTCCGACTCTACACCTTTATTATTTTCAACGAAAATATCAAGTTTCGGTCAAGATACTATTGAAGACTCTGTCAGTAATGGAAACTACAAACACGAAAAACATATACCTACAAAGACAACGACCATGGTTTCTAAATCATCAGAATCATTCAGCATTGGTCGAGGTAGTAGACCGGCGAATCATATATCGGACAATTTAATAAACAAAGACGATACGAAGGGAAAATCTACTTTGAGTTATGAACCCCAAAGTCCCAGCGATGAACCTCCCGAAATACGATTCCAATCGTACGATGACGACAAACCCGGCGTTTACAACGAGGACTACTTAAGGTTAATATGCATTCCAATAACACTTGAGTCACGCGCTTGTAGTGGCCTAGCTACATACATCACCTAGTATTTTAATGCACGAGAGTCATGGACCATTAATTAGATTCCGTTATATTATACCGAACCATGTTTTGTTTAAGATCACTTGACGGAATTAAGTTCCGACCGTTGCGACGTAGCGATCCGAGCGGGAGGCGCAAAAGTTTCAGAAAACGTAACTCCTCATCATCATCATCTAAAGAATCACGTGCGTCACGCGAAGAAGAACTAAACATGTTCACTTCACTAGAGGAAGCAGAGTTCGAACGCATGAACGCCGAGAAAATCGGTGCTTTCGGAAGCGCTCCAAATTTATCAGCGCGTTCTCATTCCAGAAGTGTGTCCAGGGAAAGGAGGAAAGATAACTGGAGCCTGGAAGCTTTAGTGGACAGTGACGGTGAAGAAAATGAGAATAAATCTGACCCACCAAAACTGGACTCCGTCGAAGAGCCAAAGGAGGAAACAGAGGTAAATGAAGAAGAGGAGGAAATAGATTTCTGGGGTATTATAGGCGACTAGTGTCGCATGGCTGAATAACGACCGCACAGTACTTGTAGCTTTTGTAAAGCATGACTGAAAATTAAAATATCAATGTCCTGTTTGCGTTTTCTTTTACCCCGTAGGGACGCATTCCTTTTTGACAGGATTGTGCTATTTACCGATAAGCTCTAATTGGTGTGGCTTTTATAGAAATTTGAATTGAAATAGCGCACTTATTTTATGATACAATTTGTACATATCAAAACGACTCGAATTTTTTTGGTAAAAAAGTGATAGTACACTTGGGTCGAATTCCTAAATGCGACAAGAGTTGACATCATAAACTATTACGTGATACACATACATGCATTTATGATGATAGAATGCACTTTATTTATAACTGCTCATTATATCAATCAGCTGCTAAATGTCATACGGTTAGCCAAAGTACTTTTTATAAAGAAAAGCATGAGTTTAACTGGCACACCAATTAATTAACTTGAATTAATTGCTCAATTAATTTAATCTACTCAAATTATTCAAACAATACAAAATCATACCAACGTATTATTCCATATAATGATTATGAAACTGCATTTAGTTATACAATTATAATTTGAATGATATCAAAGATTACGAATAATATTCAATAGTACCTGTTATGATATTACGCAAAAAAAGTCCGCGTATCGTTTAATTTACTGTTATTTATCCCTGTTTACATTGTAAGGTTAAAACAGAGGAACATTGAAATTCTTAGTAGCAATGAATCTCTCGGCAACGGTCCCAACAGAAACTTGTCTCCTAGAATCCCATCAATCTTCGTTTTCATTTGCCTTGGTATATATTATAGTATAAGTATTTCTTCTATATTTATTGCAATAGTATAAATAAAATTAAAAAAAGTTTTACTAGATGAGTACTGGTACACTACTTAAATTCACGAAATATTCATAGACTGTTTAAATTTGACTAAAGGTACTAATTTATAAAGACTTATCAGAAACAGACAACTTGAAATTTTGTTCCTTAGTTATTTTCCCCGGATACTTTTAATTTTATGTCAAGGTGGTGTAATCTCTTGATTAGTGTTGAATTGGCTATCTTTTTGTGCTCCCAAATAATAATTTTCCTATAAATTTATGTATGCAATTATAGAACCGCAGAACAATATATTTAGGAAATTTGGACGTTATAAACGTTTATCAGAATGGGTAAATACAAACTTACAGGTTTCTTGGCCTTTAAAATGGTTAGAATAATGTGGGTGAAAGTGATGATAAAGATAATCTACGTTTTCTCTGTAGAAAAGTCTCTTATCCAATAAACAGCCATTTAGCAGACGGCTTTTATTGTTACATGTATTACATCCAATCTAAAAATATACTTTATTTTTAACAGCGGAGACTGTTTACATCAGTCGCGAGCTTTAATTGCCTCTGAGATTTTCCAAGAAATGTCTTAACCGTCGAGTTTTCGTAAATAGGTATTAAACAGTTTGATTTGTGAGCGGGTGAACTTGTCGAACGTTGCGTAACGTTGCCAAAAATATACAAACATGCACCTATAAGTCGGACCTCGACCCAGTTGCGTCTAGCGTGACATGACGCGCCAGACGCATCGTGTCACGTCCTTATCAACTCCATATCTTATGTTAAAGGGATTATTGTTATTATTAATGATCATAACTAATCTAGACAAATAAAATTCAAAGTGTATTGCTTAACTCCTGGACTATCCAAAACCATAAAGGTTTAAACTCCGTAGAAACAAATGTAGACTTCACGAGGCACAGGTCTACAGACTGTTGGTAGAATAAGCTAAAAAAAAAATTTATTACAACATTTCAAAAAATTACAAATTACGTATTGTAAAATCATATTTTTTATGTAAAATGTTTTTTTTTTATTTGTACGCTTTTTTTTACTAAACCATGATATTTACAAAAACATAATCTGCCATTTTGCGATCTTGATCTTAAAATAAAGTAAATTTTCAAAAAAAAGTATTAACCGACTTCAATATCAGTCAAAAACCCATAAGGCACTACAAAGCGGAAAATAAATAGTTTATCAAATTAACCAAATTAAATAAAACATATAAATATGTGTGCTACCTAGAGATGTACTGAAAAAAAAATACAAACGAATTGATAACCTCCTCCCTTTTTTGAAGTCGGTTAAAAATAGTCGAAGGGATAACTGATCTTGACAAAACTTTACGAGCAGGTAAAGGACATTTTAGAATATTAATTAGACTGCATATTATTATTACCCTTTTCTATATGAGCTAAGCAATACTGATGTAATTTTATAGAAACAATTTAATGTTTAAAATTGATATAAAGGTTGTCGAAGGTTAAGTAGTAGTGAGAAAATTGCAAGTAAAAATAGAAAAGACATCACAGAATGGATTCCGAAAAAACCACACGGTTTCCATAAAACAAAAAAAAATCAGATGATTTATAGTGCTTGGAAATGTTGTAGAGTTCAGTGCAGTTATCTCTCCTCGATTAAAAGTTCGTACGAATAATCTCAAGTGAAGCTAGCTATACTCTGAGTATACGTATCGTTTCTTGACAATAAGTTTTAACTTGAGGATATTAACGAGCCAAACGAATTATGGAACATACCCTATTGCATACTATCATCACCGACAGCATAAACTCTTTATAGTATTCGAATTTACGTCAATTATCTTCTCTACACACTATGAGACACCGGTATGTTATTAAATTAATTTTTACTTATGTATATCTTATTTCTTATTCTGGTAAGGCCAGTAGAATTTATCAAGCTTAAATATCCAAGTTGATTAGGAGTAGTAATCATTCATGTTACGGTATATGGCAATAGAGAAATAAATAAGTCGAGATGACTGCGTAGATAGCTATCAATATTATAATAGACAGCTACCAATCAATTTCACTTCATGTTAAGTGACTTGTAACCCAAGATGGTAACAAGTTAAGCCTAGTAAAAATTAGTTTTCAAATGCAGTTACCTAACCCTAGGAACCGATGATGGTGGAGTTGATAATGTATTCGGATACTGCATTGATAGACGTAGGTTCGAATCCTAGCAACTGAATCGGAGCTTTCGGTGAAGGAAAATACCGTCATGGAACGACAGCATGGTGTTATGGCTTTTTCTAAGTCCGCCTGGCTTGCTACCACCGTCAAGTTGAAAATCTCTCGCCAAGGACCTGTTGGTTTGTTCCGACAGTTGCGATTGAGAGCCAGCCCTACTAGGTTTAGCGTGTTTACGCATCGTCATTTAGAATTCGATGAGATTGTAGCTACAAAGCATTGAAAAAGAGTACTTGCCGATAAATTTCCAACTTTTAGAGAAAGCTCTGCCGCTAAGCTATCGTTGCAACGCAATGTCGTTCTTCAGCAAAAGCTCTGGTACGTTCAATTTACGTAGTTGCGTTTGAAGTCTTACCCCATCTGTAAGTTGAGCATGTTACCATTTGCGACTACATCGTGACTTAGCAGATGAAATTGTGGTTAAACTCTAAACTGGAGAATTTTATAAAGGGAGTGTAACTAGAAAAGTAATACAATTAAAAATTATTTATACAAATGAATTGGTACTTATCAACATGAGACGCTTTCGTTTGTTTTTCTAAAACACACTTGTGCATAGGACAGATATATCACGGATAACATACTGATGGATAGCATATAAAATAAGATTTAAACGAAACAATCGTCTCAACCTTGAACACTCTGCCAATAGTTTAATAGGTAATTATTAACGCCAAACATTTATTTCTAGAAAAGTTATGACTTCATACGTGTAAGAAGTTTTTTTGTTTTGAAAAAATGATATACAGACCACAAGCTGCTCGCGGAAATTCTTTTTGATATTAAAATACGTTTGGTGAGTGTTCATTGGAACATAAAAATTAATAACAATAATAATATTTTATACTTGACTGTTACATCCTTATACTTTACGTTTGAAGTGTAGTTTGTGGTCCGGTTGTGTGGTTACCGCGGTAACAGTAAACTCTGTGGTGTGTATCATTTCCTGTGCCACGATGAAAATTAATGACGGTTTTAGATTACTTGCTATTTTAAAAACCAGTCGAGGCAGTCATGATGACTACCGACAGAAGTAAAAATTTGAATTTTGAATTTGTAAATTAATTATAGAGTGACTTAATTAAATTTCATAATTTGTAAATTGAAATTACTATCATTAGTCTTTCTTTCACATCTAATGGCATTCGAATAATAATAATTATATACACCTCAACACAGTTTAGTAATTCATCAAACATATGAAGGGCTGCACAATCTCTATACACAACATTAATGGTGGTAGAGCCACGCTGACACTATTATTGGTTTCAGCATGAATGGGTCGGCTCGCCCGGGGTAGTACCACCCTCTCATAGAAAACCGACGTGAAGTAACAGTGCTTGCATTGTTGCGTTTCGTTCGGTGTGTTCCCTTTTGAATTTGTAAATTAATTATAGAGTGACTTAATTAAATTTCATAATTTGTAAATTGAAATTACTATCATTAGTCTTTCTTTCACATCTAATGGCATTCGAATAATAGTAATTATATACACCTCTATATAGTTTAGTAATTCATCAAATATATTAAGGGCTGCACAATCTCTATACAGAACATTAATATTATATGTACACAGACCGTTACGCATCGCTAGTCCGACGCACGCTATTTTTACTTCACAGAATCGGATTTGTATGAAAAAGGCTCGTCTATTTTTGGTTATCAATCCACTGTCTAGATGGCACTGTTATATAATTTTTTGGCAAGTTTGATAACAAAAGATGGTGGATGACAATTAATTTTGACATTTGAAACTGACAACTTTCAACTATTTGTTTTCATTCTCTTTGTTTACGTATTTGTTACGAGAGTGTGCTCCCTTAAATTTTCTTGTCTCCCACAAACACTTTTATCTATGTCCGGATCTACTTATAAACATTAACTCCTGCATATACATACTTGGATTTAGATATGCCTTACGATGAATATATTCATTACAAATAAAAATGATCAAAAACTTATATACGATTTACGCAGTACCGCTGTATGCATACATACATAGCTATAAATGTACATTTATAACCAACAATGTTAGTTCAAAACTCATATTATAGAGGCGCTGATTGGAAAGAACGAGTGCGAACTCTATTTATATAACGTACTCTGTCGTCCGACGTAAGCCGCGCAAGCGCAAGACGGTCGGTCATGCTAACTAGCATGTCATGACGCGACATTATAAACTTATCTCCTGTCAAAAAATACCTCTCAACGCTCCTAAAGACATTTTCACTTCAAAAATGAAATTACCATGGCACAGAGTTTCCGGCAAAAAGTATAACGTTGTGCAGTTTTTGAAGCTTCTACATCATGAATAGGTCGCCAGAAGTTCCAAATTACAGGGTCAGTAAAATCCACCGCACTGCCAACAACTATGTACTTATGTTAAAAAATGAGTTCGTTATCTCCCTCATTCAAAGTAGTTGCCCATTTGATGATCATCTTAATGAATGCTTTATATGTTTCTATAAATATAACAGTGTTCGCGATGGGATCTCTCATTTGCAACATCTCAGAATCTATTATAACTTCCCATTTAATCCTTCAAGAAAGGAAATTTCAAAGAACTCTTCGTAAAGCTTACTCACAATACATAAGTAAAACTCTTGCGCAAAATTTAAAACTTTGAATGCTTCATACCATGATTTATCAGTCAGTAAGTATTAATTCAAGTAATTGTATAGTGGAAAATGTTAAATACAATCATTTGAAACATTGGTACATTCTGCATTGGGAAATAGAACAAACAATAACATTTACTATGCAGAACACGCAACAAATATTTAAAAGTACATAATAGTGTAAGAGTAATCACAGCTTAATCCAAAATACGACGGCAACCGACGAGAGGTGGGAAATCTATAGTCTGGTTACTACGCCAATAACGCTTGGTTAATTTACGAGTATATACATTAACTGTATAACTCAGCCCAGTCAGACACAAATATAGTATTCTAATACCTAGCATTGAACATATGTAAATTTATATTATCGAATCATAATATATATGGATATATCCAGTGGTGCATTTATCAGTCAGTAAGTATGAATTCAAGTAATTGTATAGTGGAAAATGTTAAATACAATCATTTGAAACATTGGTACATTCTAAAGCATTGGGAAATAGAACAAACAATAACATTTACTATGCAGAACACGCAACAAATATTTAAAAGTACATAACAGTGTAAGAGTAATGACAGCTTAATCCAAAATACGACGGCAACCGACGAGAGGTGGGAAATCTATAATCTGGTTACTACGCCAATAACGCTTGGTTAATTTACGAGTATATACATTAGCTGTATAACTCAGCCCAGTCAGACACAAATATAGTGTTCTAATACCTAGCAATGAATGTTCATTGTAAATTTATATTATCGAATCATAATATATATGGATATATCCAGTGGTGCAAAAATACATATCTAAGAAGCGATGAATATTAACACCGTGTTATTACGAAAAAAGTTAAATACGCATTGAACTCTTACTTAAAAAAAGTTTGATCACAAAAGAGTGTCTTACCTTTGTTTACAGATGGACATTATTTTAATTTAAATATTCTCTAACACTTGTCTAAGTTGCCAGTTCTCCTTCTATTGTTGTAATTAATTGTATCTCTATTTGCCGGTAAAAGAAGTTTCATAGTAAATTATGGATTTCGAGCGTATAATTAATTTGGAAGTATTATTATAAATTTAAGCAATTTTAGACATTCATGAGTTATTCATAACTACTACTATTTGACACTATTGACATCTGACAGTGCATTTAGTGCATTATCTGTTGTTCCACCTTACGCACTTGACGTAATATATAAATCTTACACCATTTTATTTTAACTATAATATCACAATAAAACTTAACATAAACACGTAATAAGTAAATTTTCTTAATGAAGATCTGAACGTAAATATTATACATAAGTTGAAATTGTTTGCAAAATATCTGTATGTAATGGAACGTTTTTTAATGATGAGATCGAATTGAACGAATGCTACTCAGGTTTGCTTGCATAAAAATCTTAAATCAGATGTTTAACTAGAGACCGCTTGGACACGCTTTTGTAATAAATATTTCAACTATATTTTAAAATTTAGGCACTACTTAGTAAAACTCGTGTTATACCCGTGTACATTTTTGTTTTTGTAATAAAACCGGTAATGTTTTGGTGCATAAATTTCTTTGTTTAACTCGAATCCTAAACATTCTCCGTCGAATGGACCAAAATCAGTATGAAAAGGCATAGTCGTTCATTCGACAACCTGTAGAATTCAAGTAGAAATAGATATCATTTTACAAAACATTTACTTATTGTATTATGAGTATTATATTTTAAAATTTAGGCACTGCTTAGTAAAACTCGTGTTATACCCGTGTACATTTTTGTTTTTGTAATGAAACCGGTAATGTTTGGTGCATATATTTCTTTGGTTAACTCGAATCCTAAACATTCTCCGGCGAATGGACCAAAATCAGTATGAGAAGGCATAGTCGTTCATTCGATAACCTGCAGAATTCAAGTAGAAATAGATATAATTTTACAAAACATTGCACTTATTGTATTATGTATATGTAAATATGAGAATTATTTCGATTATTTCTTCGTACGCTTAGTGCGAAATACTAATATAATTTAGAACGTGATAAATGTTATAACAATTAAAGCGACTTAAGAAACCTGTACTGTACTGCGTTTATCATATTTTGCTTTTATACGAAATAGCTACTAAATATAACGACTAACCATTGTTATAGCTAAAATAACATTTCGCAACAATCACTGAAACTGAATTATGAAATCGAAGCGTTTAGCTAATGAAATAAATTACAATGTAGTTCGTTTTCGTTTACGAAATTGACACATGATTATTTTCGGCCAATCACAGTACCTCATTTGTTTCCACTTTCGAAATTGAGACCGTTATTCTTAGTATTTCGTTTATAATACGTTATAATTATAGCAGATTTGTCGTTTATAAAATTTATAACGAATAAAATGATTCCTGGAACGTACATTGCTACAATTGCTATATATTATATAACCACCAACGTAAATTATGTTTGTCACTAATCACTAAACGTTTATTCTTGAGAAAAGTGCCCTTTGAGAAAATTTAATAAGAATGTTTAAGACCAGGCTTGAACCAAACAGAGTGTATATTTGGAAAAGTTCGTATTACTATCCAAAGTCAACGAAAATAACGTTTCAACACCATTTATCATTTCCACTGAAACGAGTAGACCGCTGCTGCATCACGGATTCAACAAAAAATACCTCTCCCCTTTCTAATCTATTTATGTGTGTAACATTCGTCAAGTATCAAAAATAGAAGCTGAATCCGATGCCAGCAAAGTCAATACTCCTGAAGCTTTGATAGTTTCATCGAGAATTCCTTGAAATTAATAAAAATTAGAACTATCTTTAGTTTTTCGTTTGTATTTATTTCTGGATCTAGGATCATTTAATGACGTTATTAAATTAGTCAAAGCTTTATAAATTTCTTAATATGATGAAATACTTACTTTTAATAACATTCATTTTGCTCACACTCTTATTCTGACTTATCTTATATAGTGCCGTGAAAATTTACA
The DNA here is from genome assembly GCA_015888305.1 of Antheraea pernyi. NCBI lineage: Eukaryota > Metazoa > Arthropoda > Insecta > Lepidoptera > Saturniidae > Antheraea > Antheraea pernyi. Next base: position 34,926 of record MU160518.1, on the reverse strand, counting down.
AGCGGGTTCTTTTTACACTGTGGGTGAAACAGTAAGGTACGATTTTTGGATGGGATGAACTGGGATGAAAGTTTGCATGAAAATACGTAATTTTTCTGTTAGTCAGATTATACCTTTATATATACGGATATAAAATGAAGAGTGAAAATAACTACTGCATTGAGAACACTTCTAAAGCTGCGAAAAATTACTAGTATATACATAACATTCAAGTGGCTGTCGTTATCTACGCTAATTTCTGAAACGGTCGAGAACAGATTTGCGTAACCTAATATCTTAATCGTAATATCTTTAACGCAAGACTATTCCATGTAAGTCCTTTATTGAATGTTCATGGCACGTAGTCGTTGGTTAACTATTGGCGGGAAAAGATAAAGTAAGAATTGTTTTGAACTTCTTTAGAGAACAGATGTTCGTTCCGCAAACCAATTCAATGATACGGCTCATTCAATTACCGAATGATTGATTTTGAGTAAGGCAATTGTCGTAATAGAACTCATTGAATGGACACCACGTGTTTCTAATGTCATAATGTTTGATACAATTTATCATAGTTAAGTGCCCTCATTAGACGCGTCAATTGAATGGTTAATGAATTTATTACTGATTACCTTCTAATTTATTTGATCATTTGAACGACTTATATTTAACTACCTGTGCCTGCCACTCCGTCCGCGTGGAAGCGAATGTAAAAAAAACAGTGATTAATGAAATAATCTGAATGTATCTACTTTTCTCTCGTACTTAAGTCGCGTCGTTATTAAAATTACAATACGTTTTGATAGAGTGAACCGATTTTAATGAAACCAAGACTAAATGTTACTCGGAGGATATGCTTTATGATGAGATGATTTCTTGGTGAGATTATATCGTGAACGCGTTACTTTAGCAGTGATTCGTGTTCAAACAAACAGACATACAGTCAAATAGACAGACGAACAGACATTTCTAAAAATGACTGAAATGAATTTTATTACTTATTCGAACAACAAAAACTTAAAAAGTACAGACACGTTGGATTTACAATCTCATTATATGTATAGATGTTGTGGCATAAGAAAGTCACCTTTATCTATATACTAATGATTGCTTGTGACTTTGTTTGCGTTTGGTAAAAAAAACAGTGATTAATAAAATAATCTGAATGTATCTACTATTCTCTCGTACTTAAGTCGCGTCATCATTAAAAGTACAATACGTTTTGATAGAGTGAACCGATTTTAATGAAACCAAGACTAAACGTTACTCGGAGGATACGCTTTATGATTTTCTTGCTGAGATTATATTATGAACGCGATACTTTAGCAGTGTGTTGAAACAAACAGACAGACAGTCAAATAGACAGACGAACAGACATTTTTAAAAATGACTGAAATGAATTTTATTACTTATTTGAACAACAAAAACCTAAAAAGTACAGATACGTTAGACTTACAATCTCATTATATGTATAGACGTTGTGGCATAAGAAAGTCACATTTATCTATATACTAATAATTTCTCGCGACTTGGTTTCCGTTTTTATTTTTTAAACGATGACACCCTACATCATCTTCGCGTAGTTTGATTTATAAACCAAACGCCGATATAGCTATCATCTGGTAAGCTTTTTTCCAAGTTACTTGACACTTACTAATGTTTTTGGCCAATGTAAACACTTTAAATTATAATATACTAGCTGCCTGTCTCGGCTTTGCACGCGTACCCTAAAAAAATGCGACCAAATAAACAGACAGACAGTCAAATAGACAGACGAACAGACATTTTTAAAAATGACTGAAATGAATTTTATTACTTATTTGAACAACAAAAACCTAAAAAGTACAGATACGTTAGACTTACAATCTCATTATATGTATAGACGTTGTGGCATAAGAAAGTCACATTTATCTATATACTAATAATTTCTCGCGACTTGGTTTCCGTTTTTATTTTTTAAACGATGACACCCTACATCATCTTCGCGTAGTTTGATTTATAAACCAAACGCCGATATAGCTATCATCTGGTAAGCTTTTTTCCAAGTTACTTGACACTTACTAATGTTTTTGGCCAATGTAAACACTTTAAATTATAATATACTAGCTGCCTGTCTCGGCTTTGCACGCGTACCCTAAAAAAATGCGACCAAATTTTCCCTTTGCAGTATCATATTTTTACAAATCTCCCTACTGGCTTCTGTCTCACACACTTTTTTATGTGGAGATCTTTACTTTTTTTATGTATGTACGATTTTCCTCATTATATGTTATAGAAACCTTGTTCTGACAAATACAAAGTAGACAGAAAAATGATTATCAAAGTTGATGTAGTCGTCCTGAGATGATGCACTAACATACAATCGACAATTTATTCGTCTTTATATAGAAAACTGCTTCTACCCGCGACTTCGCCCGCGTGGAATATTTAGTTTGGGCTATCTCTAAAACGCAGCGAAAGCTCTAAAAAAAAGGCCCTAATGTTTTTGGCCAATGTAAACACTTTAAATTATAATATACTAGCTGCCTGTCTCGGCTTTGCACGCGTACCCTAAAAAAATGCGACCAAATTTTCCCTTTGCAGTATCAATCAATATTTTTACAAATCTCCCTACTGGCTTCTGTCTCACTCACTTTTTTATGTGGAGATCTTTACTTTTTTTATTTATGTACGATTTTCCTCATTATATGTTATAGAAACCTTGTTCTGACAATTACAAACTCGACAGAAAAATAATTATCAAAATAGATGTAGTCGTCCTGAAATGATGCACAAACATACAATCGACAATTTATTTTTGTCTATAAAGAAAACTAGCTTCTACCCGCGACTTCGTCTAACTAACTAAATATAGTTTGGGCTATCTCTAAAACGCAGCAGAAGCTCTAAGAAAAGACCCCGCTTTTAAAACACTCTTCATTGATGCTCCGCTCCTATTGGTCTTAGCGTGACGATATATATCCTTATAGCCTTCCTCGATAAATGAGTTATCTAACACTACATTTTCAAATCGGACACGAAGTTCCTGAGATTAGCGCGTTAAACAAAACAAACAAACAAACCTTCTGGCTTTTTAATATTAGTATAGATTAGGTTTATAATTGCAAACGAAATTACTCCATCATGTATACACTTTTTTTTTACAAGTGGAAATCCCTACGGAGTCCCACCCTGGCTGGGCAGCTGAGGGTGGGGTATGTCCGACTTGCACTGACTAAATCCCCATGGTGCCTTCAATCACCTATAGGCCGGGGAGCAGGAGGTGACGAACTGGCATTGCGTCTACTCCCCGGCAAGTGTCGGCCGAGGGGTCAAAATCGTAGACCCCTCAGGAGAAGGCGAGAGTTGCCCTCCCCGACGATCGTAAGAAGCGCATTAGCACAATGCGCCTCAGACAAAGGGGCCTGTGCAGAATTTCTGCCAGAGCGACAGACGTGCTCGCGTCCTTCGCCCCCATGCCCTCTTTACCGCCACCTCATGTCATTTTCGACCCTGCGTCGCCGTAATCGTCGACCGCGGGAGGGGAGCTGGCTGGTTTACTCCCTCTCCCTCTCCGCCGCCTCCTTTGCGTGGATAACCGCCTCGCAGTACGAGGCGACAGAGTTCCATCCGGTCTCGCTCTCGACCATCTTACGGATGAATCATGTATACACTCGACTAACATATATCGACATGTAAGAATCGGGTACGTTAACGTATTAAAAATAAACTGATGTATAGAGACGGCCCAGACCTTGGACGCGCCGAGGTCTGATAAGACATCGACCGCATGTCTAGACTGAAGGCTGGATGTGAGGAAGTGAGAAATGTAAATATAAAATGTGCGCGTGGTACATTTTTTTTTGTCATAGTATTTTTTGCGCTGGCAACATTTCTGTCGGATTATATTGACAGCTGTCAGAATTGGATACTTTTTAGCGTGTCGAATGTCTAGCAAAGACGCTTTGCGTTCTGTATTTCCTGGTTTTACATATAAATGGTGGATAAAACTAAGAGATGTCTTAAAAATGAGTGACTTGACAAAAATTACATCAGATATTTTTATAATAAAATTAATTTTGGTTTTATGTTAGTATATTCTCTTTAAAATTTTAAATACATCAGCTGCATATCCGTAAACTTGCACAGGCCTGTAGCTAAAGTCAAATTGGAGGTGGGACAGCATTGGTAAAACCATTTTTTTTACATAATTGATGTGCCCTCGAATGTCACAAACTGTGGTGTGTTCGGAAAAGTTTAGATACTTATCGCTACAATTTTTTTATCTCAAACAATGAACAAACAGTTTAAGGTACTTTCATATTAAATGCACCGCTTTTTTTACAAGTCTAACCTTATCTAACCAAACCGAGATAAAAGAGCAAGCAATCGAAAAAAGAGACCAACCTAACCGATTTATTTTTCTCAATTTTCCCGTCTTGGTACGGTTAGGTTAAGTTAGACTTGAGGAAAAAACACAACCCAGTTTAATTATAATAATTTATTTTAGTTTTTGGTATTTTTATGGTAGGGCATTGTGATTTCAAGGTAGGGCATTGCCCCATAATGCCCCCATCTAGCTACGGCCGTGAACTTGCAAGACAGTATTTAAGGCCTAAAAGGCGAGATTGTGGTTATTACATATAGCTATCATCTGTTGTCCTAAACTGAATCTCAGTTCCAAACCCAAAGGATGATACCATATAACAACCTACTCTGTTCAGGCGAGAAAATTGCGAGAAGAAATCGTAGAGTTCTGTAACAATAATATTAATAAATATTGCGATATAACTTCTTGTAGTTATTATCAATTATAGACACCAACACTTCCATAGCATAATCGTTCCTCGTCCATGTTCTTGAAAAATCTAATATATCTTGAATTTCGATATTATATAAGTCCCCTTATTATAAGATTGCATATTTCCAGTAGAAGGCAGAAACGTGTTGAATAAAAAATATACTATATACTTATAAGTAGCTGTTAATCAGGCGAGAAAATTGCGAGAAGAAATCGTACAGCATAACAATAATATTAATAAATATCGCGATATAACTTCTCGTAGTTATTATCCATTATAGACACCGACACTGCCATAGCTTAATCGTTCCTCGTCCAAGTTCTAGAAAAATCAAATATATCTTTAATTTCAATATTATATAAATCCTCTTATTATAAGATGGCGTACTTCCAGTAGAAAGCTTCCGCTTCTACGTGTTGAACAAAAAATATACTATATACATATAAGTAGCTGTTACATAATTATCAGAAAACTCATTACAATTTCAAGCTCTTTCACATTATTTATTACGATAGATGCAAGCTCTATTTCTACACATACGAACAACTCGCAATCAATCATCACGAACGAATCTAAATTTTAAAATACTTTGAAGTAAAAGTATAATTTGTTGTTCTAACCGGTAGTATTGTTTCTGTGTTTAAAAAATATTTCGCTCAATTTTATATAATGTTAGTTCGAGTATTAGGAGGAACCAGAGTTTTATTAAACTTGATTTTATTGACGCAACGACGATTGTAGTGATCGCTTTTCATGTTTTCTCTAATAACATCAGAGCAAAATTAAGACACTGTGCATGGTGGTAAACGCATTATAATCTAAGAACAATTGATTTATCGTTATCCGAAAAGCCAGAAATTAAAAAATATGACTGCTGCATCACCATGCGTATAGTAGTCGCTACAAATCCATCACTACCTTAATGGTAGTATTCGCCAAATTTGTAGTCACCAGAGTTGGCTAATACTTCGCTAAAGGCTTCATACATTCCAGAAGTAAGCAGAACAGTAACACGCAATCAATGCATAGATTGAAATCAAATCAATAAATTCTTTATTCAATTTAGGTTCTGAGATGGTACTTAGAACGTCAAAACTGTCAGTACCTGCCAATTCAGTCATCTCTATGACAAAATCGAGCTGTAGGTTAGGGAGACAAACAATACACAGAATAGTGTGCTATCATCGTTATTTTTAGTTTTCGCAACCCAAGTTCTTCTGATCTCAATATCAATGCATAGATTGAAATCAAATCAATAAATTCTTTATTCAATTTAGGTTCTGAGATGGTACTTAGAACGTCAAAACTGTCAGTACCTACCAGTTCAGTCATCTCTATGACAAAATCGATCTGTAGGTTAGGAAATATAAACAATACATGGAATTGTGTGCTATCATCGTTATTTTTAGATTTTGCAACTCAAGTTCTTCATCAGAAGAGATCTTCAGATCACTAAAGAACGAAATATGTAACATGTAAAGACTAGGAAAACGAGAAAGTAATCAGAGCGAGTTTGTCAATTTATTGTGTTGCGACTAGTGCCCAATTACAACATGAAAGTCCAACCTCATAATGATAGGTCAGTTTAAGATTAACCAGCTTGTATAAAAGTTGCCTGCTACCTTACACTATGGTATATTTATAGGTTAACATAACTTCAACGTACATACTCTGCCTAAAAGTAAAGTAATTTAATTTGACCGAGCTCGAATAATAGAACACGAATAAACTACACTGTTGATCTTTAAATAGACTCGATGAACTTGTAACTACATACAGTACACCCCTGAGACGGACTGATTGATGGATGTCAACGGATGGATGTCAATATTAATTATATATTTGTCGCACGCCAAACGCCTATTGACAATAACATTATTTTCCAATAATAAATGCGGTGGCAGTTGAATCTCGGCCAAGCGATAAGGGGATCAGTTAAGTTGTACTCACAAGTACTCCACACGTTCGCAGTTCGACACACGTTATCCCGTTTTTCTTTTACAACGAACTGGGATTGTATTTTCAATGTTAATGCAATTAACAACTTGTTAGGCGTTGCTCTTTATATTTCAAGCGTAGTAATTGGAATTAATTAGTAAGGATTAATCGATCAGATCAGGACTACGGATTACATTCTGTATAGGTGTCGGTAGTTTCGGATTGCAAGGGGATCAGTTAAGTTGTACTCACAAGTACTCCACACGTTCGCAGTTCGACACACGTTATCCCGTTTTTCTTTTACAACGAACTGGGATTGTATTTTCAATGTTAATGCAATTAACAACTTGTTAGGCGTTGGTCTTTATATTTCAAGCATAGTAATTGGAATTAAGTAGTAAGGATTAATCAGATCAGGACTACAGATTACATTCTGTTAGGTGTCGGTAGTTTCGGATTGGTTACAAGACGCTGTAAGGATATTGGATCACTGGAAACGCGCGTTCCACCGCCCGGCTCGGAAACGCCGCCCGCGCACCTGCCCTCTCCGTCACTCTTCCAAATTTAAATCCGAAACTCCCCCCACCGTCTCGGGCAAACATTCTGGAATAATTCCTGCGATTCGGCCACCGTTGCTCGCCATTCGAAATCGGGTCGCGACCGCGTCCGGTGTTATCGTATAATCACAAAATACAAAAAGCACCATGGCCGACGTTGACGTTCAAGTCCAGTACACCACCACCGAACGTAAAACCAGGAAGGTCAAGAAGACCTCGAAACGTAGGGAGTCTAAGGATGGCGAAGTGACCGTCACGGAATTAGAGCAGACGAACAACACCACGACCAACGACGATGGGTATGTGTTGCGGTGGCCAAACCTTGACCGCGTGTGCAAGTGTGTACGTTCGTGTCCAACAAGTGTCGATTTCATGTCGCGTTCGACCTCTTTAAGTGACATTGTTGTTAGATGTGTATTGGCCACCCTCACATACCCGACCTAACATAAGGTATTTATTTGTAAGCAAATAATTTTTGTCCTATAAAAGGTATGAGATGATCTTCCAACTATAACATTACCATAATTCTCCAAAACAAATCTAAAACAAGTTCAACTTGACTACTGTAAAAATATTTACACATCTATTGGACGATCAATTTAATATGTTTAATATAATAGGAAACTGTCTGAATTAACTAAATAACTTAAGTGACGTTTTCGTATTTATTTCCAATAACACTGACAAAATCATCTTGAAACTACTAGTTTAACTAGTAGTTAGGCCATGTTCATATTACAAAACATAAATAAAAACAAAACATCCATATGTTGTGAAAAAATGTCAAGCAACCTTAAAGGTTTTTATTTTTTGTCCCCAGCTTATTTTCAGCGGCGAATACACCAAGGCCATGAACAAGGACTGGCACAGCGGTCACTTCTGCTGCTGGCAGTGCGACGAGTCGCTCACCGGTCAGCGCTACGTACTCAGGGATGAACACCCCTACTGTATCAAGTGCTACGAGAGCGTCTTCGCTAATGGATGCGAGGAATGCAACAAGATCATCGGCATTGACTCTAAGGTAATTACTAAACGCAGTTATAACAATCCCTAAGTCGTATACAACCCACGATTAATGAGCGTACTATGAGACTTAAAAAAGAAATCATAAATGCATAATTTGTGAAACCCAAAATTTTGGGAGAAAAATAACAATATTCGATCATTTTACTAATAGAAACTGTATCGAAAAAACTTCTTGTAAAGTAAATTATCGGGCATAAATAGATATATTATTCTCACTCGTAACATAATTATTCAACTGATAAATTCATTTTTGAATTTGGCTCAGTGCAAATTAATTTATCAGTTGAATAATTATGTTACGAGTGAGAATAATATATCTGTTTATGCCCGATAATTTACTTTACAAGAAGTTCAATTGAAAAGTTTTTTCGATACAGTTTCTATTAGTTAAATGATCGAATATTGTTATTTTTCTCCCAAAATTTTGGGTTTCATAAATTATGCATTTATGATTTCTTTTGTAAGTCTCATAGTACGTTCATTTATCGTGGGTTATATACGACTTAGGGATTATGTTATAGCTGTTGCTAAAACTACGTTTAGTAATTACCTTAGAGTCAATGCCGATGATCTTGTTGCATTCCTTCGGCATTGACTCTAAGGTAATTACTAAACGTAGTTTTAGCAACAGCTATAACATAATCCCTAAGTCGTATATAACCCACGATAAATGAACGTACTATGAGACTTACAAAAGAAATCATAAATGCATAATTTATGAAACCCAAAATTTTGGGAGAAAAATAACAATATTCGATCATTTAACTAATAGAAACTGTATCGAAAAAACTTTTCAATTGAACTTCTTGTAAAGTAAATTATCGGGCATAAACAGATATATTATTCTCACTCGTAACATAATTATTCAACTGATAAATTCATTTTTGAATTTGGCTCAGTGCTTGGATTGTGGCACGTTGACAAATTATCTTTTTGTATACATTAATTTCACTTTAAAACCGTAATGCTGGTGAAATCTGTAAACAAATGTTTAATCTAAATTGTCATGTGTTAAACATATGATTTTTGTATGCAATCTTTTATATGTAAAATAACTATAATGCTTGGCATTACCTAATACTTACTATTTGTTTCTTATGAAAGTCATATTAATCAGATCTTATATAGCTAGTAATTAAGTGAAAGTATCTTCTAAATCGCAGATAATGAATTGAGGAATCTACTAGTAATTATGTAACACTGCGATCTAGAATCGGAGTAGCACTAGAATCTACGGCATTGGTTAGTTTTGTTTCACCGATCAAATTTAGTAATGTCACTCCAGCCGCCCCAGATTCTTGAGTCGTACGTCTGCACACGGCCCCAGGCGGATCTGCTGCCAAGCCAACATAACGTTACGGCAAACATTGTACATTTATCTCGATTCCGAACACACCCAATGAAAGATTTTTCCCGTCAGACAGAAACATTTTTAATTACATTAAAATTCGTTTGCGATTCATATCGGCTATATGCTGTCTCGGTTTTAATCCTTCCCTGATACTTCATAATTGATATATTTCCATCAGTTTAGTATACATTTCCCATCCATTATAGATATATTCAAATTTAAAAATTATTTCTGTTAAGAACATAAATGGATTGTATTGGAATAATGATGTAAAGGCATACAATAAATTGGATGCTACTAAATTGCACATTAGTATATCGCCCAATGAAAGATTTTTCCCGTCAGACAGAAACATTTTTAATTACATTAATATTTGTTTGCGATTTATATCGAAGTGCTGTCTCGGCTTTAATCCTTCCATGACACTTTATAATTGATTTATTTCCATCAGTTTAGTATATATTTCCCATCCGTTATTGATATTCTCCAATAAAAAAATTATATCTGTTAAGAACGTAAATGAATTATATTGCAACAATTACGATTGGATGCTATTATAGATTTCAGATACTTGATAGAGAAAGGATAATCCTCTTGATTAAAGTTTCTTTCGATGGATATTAATTTACCTACTTGAAGTTAGTTGTTACCAGTAACCTAGAATACATTAGCACAATGTTTACTTATAACAAAATAAACACCTGCGTTATTATAGACGTTTATTTTCGAATGTTTGCTCAGAGCAGACTAGTCTTTTAACAAATTGACGATGGTTTACACAAAGCAATTGGCCCGTTACTAAAAGCTAAAACTATTTTTGTGTTGGTTACAACATTATTTTGATGTTTTCGTTTCGCTCCAACCTTGAGAGCAGCTATGGGTGGATCCGTCAGCCGATTCTTTACAGATTTATGCGATACGTAGAGCTCTAAGCGTTTCGTAAGCGTCCAAAATAAACATTCATATTTTATTGACATTACGACATACAGTTTTAAAATGTCTTCTACTCTAGCGATCCTCGTACCGGAGCCAGGAATAGAATCCAGAATGAGGGGAGATTTATTTTGAAACTTTAACTGAAACACACTTCTAATGCAATACGAAATTATTTGTATAGATTTTTTATCTAGGACGGTATATACTTGAGACCTCGAAATGATATGGCAGTAAATATTGAATGATATTAGACGTTATTAGGTCAGTGAACTTACGATGTGATTTATAGAATTTGCATTCGAGTGTGTTTATCTTAAATCGTAAATCGAAATGATTCAGCTTAAAGTAGGTTAGAAATTACGATGTAGGTACTCGACATAATTTATACAATATCTGTTCTGATTTATACGATAAGGCTAAATGTAAAACATCGGTACTTAGCCAGATATTCTTATTTACTTCTTCTATTGTATTACTGAATATAATTTCAGTGCTAGTTTCTACTGCATATATACATTATTTTTCTTTGGGGTTTCTTTAGGCATTACGAAATAATACAACACTAATTATTTATGTTTTGATATTGTTTTGTTTTGTAACTTGGGCACAATCATTTGCTCTATTTTCGGCGTTTTTTCTTGTATAAACTAAATCATAATATTACGTATTTTTATATACACATTTGACTAACGTATATTTAATGATTTTATGGAAATCCCTCAAATATACCATGTTTTACCGACGGTTTTTCTCTATGTAATTAATCTATTGATTACAAGGTAAAATTAGATGGTTGTCTTTTCAAATACAAACTTCTAACCTACGCTCAGACGATTAACAATAAGCTCTCAATATATACATCCACATACATCGATGTCAAAAGCTCAATACAACAGAACAGACCTAGGCTTTATAACATTGACTGTAATTAGTGATATCCATATATAGATGATCAAGAATAGCCAGATAACAATTCATTAAACATCTTTTATATTGAAGGTTATAATTATCACCCACGATATCCGAAGTAATTATATATTTTAACGTATGAATTGTTGTTTTTGCTAAATTTGGTGAATCAATAAAAAGCAGATTTATTTTTAATATTGACTCTTCCACTTTATTTACTATAAGGTGCTGTATTTTATGGAATTGGTAAAAAAATTGAATCGAACACTTGTACAATAAAGCAGTTTTCAAATTTTCACGACGAATGCTCCAAAGTTAGACAAATACTTTTTAAAAAGCCATCCTAAATTAAAACCAATTTTATTAATTATTTCAAATGTTACAAGAGACGTATAATTTCTCCAAATGTTACGACAACATTCTCAAGTTATCGTCCTTTATCACGATGTATCTTTCACCATCAGTTGATATTGTTACCATATGGGTAAAAATACCAAAATGATAAGACAAGAGATTGTAAACGCGAATTTTGAAGAATCCTTTGGTGTATACTAAGAAGGTTCAAACCTGTGAAATCCACAGTTTGTCAGCAACTGTTTGGACAAACGGATTGATATCTGAACACTGTTCGCAAATAGCCTGATACATACTTCTGTCACGAGTTCAATATTTTAAATTATTTTTCACAGGATCTGTCGTACAAGGACAAGCATTGGCACGAGGCGTGTTTCCTCTGCGCCAAATGCCGCGTCTCCTTGGTGGACAAGCAGTTCGGATCCAAACTGGATAAGATCTACTGCGGCAACTGCTACGATGCCCAGTTCGCCAGCCGATGCGATGGTTGTGGAGAAGTGTTCCGCGCTGGTGAGTACCTGCCTTAAATAGCCTTTATTACGTTTTTCATGAGAACTCTCTTAGTTGTTCGCCTGACTCATTAATGAATGTTTACAGCTTATATTATAAATAAAATTTTGAACAAGGTATGATAGGTAATACGAACTTCAAGAGAGAAGGAAAAGCAGCGTTCTTTTTTATGTTAACATATGCATTAACTTTTAGGACGGTTCGGTTAAGCACCAATATGCTTACGTATATGTGAACGCTTGCTCCATTTGCAGCCTATTTGCCAAACTTTATAGCCAAAATTTATAGGTGCCAAACAATACCCAAAAGAAGAAATACAACAAAAAATATTGCGTAGATTAGTTTAAATAAAGTATTTAACTTAGCAATAAAAATTCTTTAAACTGTTGATAGTGTAACCAAAATTGTTATTGTGAAGCAAATATTATTAAGTGTAGTAGCGTTAAACTTGGTTAATGTATATAATTTATAAATAATCCTCGAATGATTTCTAAGTTTACATATTATAATGGATCGATTATAACCATAATAAGGTATGTAGCATACCGCGTTAATAAATTATCCTTAACGTTTTAATGAGGCAGATTAGTCACATACCTGTCAACACTTGTTACTATAAGCATACGGTTACATAAACTTCCAGCGTGATATATCAGTACGATGATATGCTTTTTATCGTCTATTTCTTTCTGTTAATGTATTTCCTTCTGATCTTCATATATTTCTACATTTTTACATCAAAATACCAAATAACCATTTTGTTTCTAGGATAAAGTTTTGCTTCATTTTTACTCTCTCTTTCTCTCTCTCGGTTGGTTTTCGGTTTTTAAAAAAAGATGGAATGTATTTACCGTGTTATAAGTTAAATACACATAAAACATAATATTTTTTTTAAGCGTCCACGTCCCACCAACGCCCCAATCTCTTGCCAGAGATAACCCAATACATATTCGGCATTTCGAACGTACGGTACTTTTCTAAAGTATACTTTATTGAGAAATAAGATTTTTTTTATTGATTACTCATTAATGTAAAAAAACCGTGTGTATTCAAGTGCATGTCTTGCAATCCGCTACTCGTTCAACTATCTCGCCTTATAAGGCCAGTGAGTTACCCTCGCCACGTAAGGTGCTAAGGCGGTCGGTCAGCCCGCGACATTGTAGTCGGGAAAAAACTGACCATTGTCAGTGTCACAACCTCGATGTTTCCATGCGTATTACACATAAGTGAATATATTTTTGACTTATTATACCTTAATATAGCAATATATATAACTAAATATGAATTATTTAAATTAAAATAAATTAAAAATAATACTTTATTTAATACTAGTTGATACTTGGGACTTGATTATTTTAATATATTTTAGATAAAGAGGAAAAAATTTAAGTACCACATTGTTTGCGGGCACTACTCCACGACACGAAAAACACTTCGGTAAACAAAATCGTAGTTTCTTAAAACCCTAATGAATATATTAAATGAAGCTATCGTGATATCTGTTTGTAGATAAGGAACGTTTAATAAGTTAAATGTAAAAAAAAACTTTTACGAAATCTATCCAGTAGTTTTGGAGTTATGCATACACAACGGCTGAATTCTATCAATTTATGCATGTAGATTTATCGAAAAATACTTATAAGCAAAAAAATAGTTTTTAAGTAAAATCTATTTTTATTTCGTTCGTAGGTAATCTTTTTCATACGAAACTATACAGCTACTTAGGGTTAATTTTTTTGGTCGCGCTGCCTGTTACCACATTCTGAGCCACAGCCTACGTAAAGTAGTACATAGTACCTCGTTCTCGTACCGTATTTTGTAACCTACACTTCTTATGGTAATTTCTTCACGCCAAGACGAGGCGTAGTGTTAATAGCCTATAGTTTTCCTCAATAAATATATTATAAAATACATTTTTTTTATTTGACTGGTAGGTCCAAAAATTAACACAAACAAACAATTTATAGCATGAATATGTATAGTTGCTCTTTGACCACAAGAGCGACTTATTTCTGATCCAGGAGAGTGATAGCTTTTTTTTAAATGAATTAATTTATTTTTCCTACAGAGTCTTTTTTCTTAAATTATTTTAAATCAAATGCAGTTTGGATACAATATTTAAGTGAGTAAAACAAACCGAAAGGGATATTTTATCAAGCAGGTCTTAGAATAAGCCCTACCACCATGCTATGGCCCCATAGGCATATTTTCCTTTAACGAAAGCTCAAGTTTAGTATCCGAGCACGATAACTATGAGACATCGCCGTTTAAATGCAACAAACATATTTTACAAAAACACTAAACGCTAATTTTGTTACATTGAACAGAGATAAAACACCTTAAAAGGTTTTAAACCGAGGTTAAAAACGAGGATTAACTCTGTAACAACGGGTAAACGCTCGTAAAAAGTGCGCGCGAACAGCAATCTGCAAAGATACGACAACGTTTAATGATGCTATAAGACAATTATACAGACATAACACGTATATTATATACGGTAACAACGTTTTATATGTTTATAATAAAATCTTTTTTTTCTCCGAGCACGACAACGTGTCAAAGTCGGACACAATTGTGGTGAAACTTACAAAAAACAAGAAAATCGGTTGACGAATGGATTAGAAAACGATTTTGTAAAGGACCGGCATGATCTAAATACTAGAAACTGTAACAAACTAGTCGTCCCATGTTTCAGACTTAGTAAAACCAGTAATAGTTTCTTAGGTAATAGTGTTAGGTTTTACAATAACGATCCAAAATATATTACCGATTTGCCGGACTGTAAATTTAAGCGCCATGTCAAGCGGGCTTTAGTGTCGCAAGGCTATTATAGAGTGGATCAATATGTGAACGATGGTGATGTCTGGAATTGACTCCTCTCTGTACATCCACTAAGAACGGTATTGGTATTGTAACGTATAATGTATTCGAAATATATGTATGTTAAAAAAATGTACCCTATCGAGCTTCTTACCGGTTCTTCTCGATGACTGGGTTGTTTTCCGAACCGATGGTAGTTTTGACGTTCATAAGCGCCTTATTAGGGCCTAAACTGAATAAAGTATTTTTGATTTTGAACTATTGTATCTTATTTTATTTACATATATTATGTTATCTAGATATCCAGATTTAAATAAATTGTTTCAATGATCGTTGAAATAAGATATAATGCTCATTTTTTTTATTTAAAATTAAAAGTATATAAATTAGTATAATAATATATTAATTATTTCCGTAAAATCATCATTTGATTTAGTTTGCATTTATTATTAATATTTACTAGTATATTATTATTCATATATATTTCCATCTTTACAGCTATAGCATATAAAAATCAGACTCTATATGTATAAATAAAATTGATATGGCTGTTGTTTGTTTGGACTAATCACGGAAACGGCTGAACCAACTTTAACGAGACTGGCACACAGGAAAAATTTCAATTATTTTATAAGCGTTATATCATTACGGCTTTTGTAACACATAATGACAACATTTTATACAGGAATAAAAAAAAACTATTAAATGCGGACAAAATCAAAGTTCCAATGATAACAAACAGACTGAATCAGAAATAATGAAGACATTAAATATACACTTTACGAAATCATTTTTCAAAAATAAAAATATATAGTATATATATATATATATATATCTGGAACTAAGGGTATAATTTATTACGATGGAGGAAATTTCACTAGTAGGTATAATTATGTTTCGTCGACATTAAATGCTGAATTTGTATGGTTTTGTTACTCATCTATATTGCTTCTGAGGGTTGATTGATTCCGTATTGGTGTAAAACAATTATATAAGGCTCAGTAAAAATTATATTAGCAACCGCTCAGAACTTTATCTGCGGAATTAATTATTTAAATGATGGCATCATACATTATTTTCGTCTAATTCTAACGGTTTATACAGCGCATGCCATGATAGTTTTCAGATGGAAGGATTTTTACAATTTACTTGATTTGTTTTCTATATTTTGGCCAATTTAAATAATATAATGATGTAGTTATAAATTATAGTCTATCTGTTATTCCTATCTATAAGTTATATTACTGTAAAATTTGTTCTACAGTTTTTGTCTGCAAGAGTAACAAACATCATCCATCCTCCAAAATTTTCTCATATGTTAGGAGTTTTTACAGGATTGTCTTGTAGGGGATTTTATATTTTATTCGTGATCTTGTGATATTTGACGCCATGTTTTGTAATTTTGGTGGTATTTTAAGTAATATAGTTCGGTTGGTGTGTACAAATTAAGTGAATGGAAAATAATACCACTGAGTATGAATTCTGAGATGCCACAAGAACTCCATGGAAAATTCTAACAAGGGGGCCCCTTATTACAAAACCCTCTTATTACAAAATTGAAATTATCATAAGACACTAAACTTGTAATATTATTATCTACTCGACAATGGCAGTAATAATCTAAAGAATGTTTTAAAAAAAATAGATTTGGAATATCCGAGTTTCACATGTCTACATAAACATACATTGTACGTGTTAACAATAAAAACTAATTTATATATTACGTAAATGGTTTACAGAACAAATATGGCGATCAAATCCTTATTAAGAACAATTTGCGTGTATATACAATAGAACGTAAATTTCCGACGTTAGAACACGCGTGAATTGAAAACTGTTGAATCAATTTGAATGTAGCTTTAACATTAATATAGAGAAAGATTTACTTCACATATTATTATACTTTTCTATGGAGGTTAAACGGCAAAGACAAAATAATGTTAAAGAGGACAAGCCAATTTTAATTTATATAAGATAGGTGATACCCGTGACACTTTGAAAACATTTTCTCGCCAACGAAGTCGCAGGCATTCGCTAGTGTCATAATAATATCACATACTAGTTTTTTGTGAATGTTTTTATGTTTTTTTTTAAATTTTATTACATATGTCTTCTTATAGTATTGGTATATTAAATTCTGTAGTCAAATATTGATAACAATAATAAATTTTCATTATTATATTTTGATTCATTAATATGTAAATGTATCAAATATATCCATGATAAATTACGAAACAGCGACCTCTTCATTATCAAAACAGTTTTATTAAAGTATAAGGAAATCATATTCACATAACTTCACTATACCTATATTCATCTGGCGCTAAAGATGGCTAATTTGCGACCGAAAGTTCAAGATTTTATTGAATCACCGCTTGATTTAGGCAGCTTACGGTACATTTCTTTTTTTAATATTCACTAAAATTAATTAAAAATTTGCACTATAACATATTCTCATAATATGTTTTTTTTTTTTATCTATAAAATGAAAAAAATATTAATTTAATAAACTAATCACCGATCGAAACTTTGCCTCTGTTGAATTAGTACAGAGTAAAAAGTAATAGTAAAAACATACAGCATGGCACACGTGCAGGGGCAAGATTTGTTAAAATGAGTGATATAATAATTATTCCATAAGTCAAACATTCATCGAACTTCATCTCGGAGATATTTTTGAAAATTTTGAGGTTATGTACAGTATGTACTAGAAACGGCAAAATATGAATTTTCTACAGCTAATTTATATGTAAATGTATCAAATATCTTGACGATAAATTACGAAACAGCGACCTCTCATCATCAAAAAGTTTTATTAAAGTATAAGGAAATCATATTCACATATACCTATATTCATCTGGCGCTAAAGATGGCTAATTTGCGACCAAAAGTTCAAGATTTTATTTAATCACCGCTTGATTTAGGCAGCTTACGGTACATTTCTTTATTTAATATTCACTAAAATTAATTAAATATTTGCACTATGAGAATATGTTTTTTTTATCTATAAAATGAAAAAATATTAATTTAATAAGCAAATCATTGATTGAAACTTTGGCTCTGTTGAATTATTACAGTATAAAAAGTAATAACAAAAACATACAGCCTGACAACCACGCAAGATTTGTTAAAATGAGTGATATAAAAATTATTCCATAAGTCAAACATTCACCAAACTTCATTTCGGAGATAGAAAATTTTGAGGTTATGTACAGTATGTACTAGAAACGGCAAAATATGAATTTTCTATTTTTTTATTATAGCACAGCAAAGTGACTGTGCCTGATGGTGAGCACAGTGCAATCCAAAAACAATGGCGACTACCGAGAGACACGCCATCTCTCGCCGGTTGCCGTTATCATGTCGGCCTGCGTAAATGTTTCTTTACGTTACGCTTGAAGGACTCCATGTTATAGGAAGGAGGGACACACACTGGTCAGAAGATTGTTAATAATATTAAAAATATATTTGTAGATAATTATAGTTACCAGCCTGGGGTGGGTAAGTATGGGAAACATTGAAAGCTCAATATGTTCACAGTTTCTAAATTTTATTGGAATTATCGTAGATGGCAGCGACCATGTCGGTGCGCGCGAGACTCATTATTGACGGAAACGGAACGCATTGGAGGTTGTGAAAGATATTAAAATGGTCGGCAATGTACGATCATCCAATTAAATTTGACCGTTTGTTAAACTCATGCGTTCGAGTTTGTTTGGACGAATATTTTTACTTAACACGTATGCACTATGCAGTAACTACATTTTCAAATCGCAATATTATTAAAATGAAAACTTCTTTGAGCGAGTTGAATGGTTTTTTTTGGCAGGAGATAGTAAATTCGCGTATTGCGCGAAGCTTACGTCAGACTAGCCAGACGCAGTATAGTGTGACCTGTGTACGTCTTATATTAATGTTTTGTAGTGAGATTGTGAAGATATGTTTGACTGACAGCTAATTTTAATAATTTCAATATACACATTATGAAATTTAAATAATTCATACTATAATTCATTATTTCACTGTTTAGAGTTTTCACTTTTGTTGGCAGTCCTTATGACTGTCTTAATATTTTTATTATTAAAATAAGGTTATATATTAAGATTGAAAAGTATTACTAAAAATTGTTATAGTGTATCAGTTATATTTTCACGAGTAGCAAGTTTCGGGAGAATTGGTTGATAAAAAAAGGATATTTTTTTATGACTCGTCAATCGTGTTACATACACTTTTTGCTTACAAAATTATTTTTTTGACTATTTTGAAATGGATATTGCCAGTTTCACACTCGACCTATGTCGGAATATCCGTTCCGTGTACAAAATTTCCTGAACCCGATGTTCAAGACGCTAAGATTTTTGTATACAAAGTGTAGTATGGATGTCTATTGATAATTTTTGTAACATATAACTTTTTAAACAATATATATTTTCCTTGTGTAACATTTTATCAAAGTCAATTAGGAATAAACGATTTTTTTACTGTTTCTAAAATTACCTTTTTAAATTATTGTACCGTGTCAATTGAGGTATCAAATAAATTTCGCGCGTACAACATTTTATAAAAATGAGTTAAATTATTTCTGAGTAAAATACGAAGATTTAAATACATTTAAATGATTAATTACTCTTTTTGAACAATCCCCTGGAATTAATGTTACGTATTAATATTTAAAAACCACTTGTACAAAATAACTAAGATATGTTATGCAAAATGGCAACGATATTATACATTTATTGAGCCAAATACCATTCGATTTGAATAGTATATAAAAGTAACTATTATGGCATTTAAAATTATTGAAACATTTTCGGATTTTATTATGTTTTGACACTTAAGTTACTAGGTTAGGTGGTATATCATCAGATACGTTATTGTATAATTTGAAGTGACTGAAACTGAATCAATTTGATTATGACTACTTAATTTTACTTGTAATAATGGCCAAACATAAGTTAAAAAAATGTATTAAGGCCAGTAACTATAACATATTAACAATCTTTAATTTTTTCCCTTATATTTCCTATGTTCAATTGTATTGAATAATTGAAATGGTCGTTTTCTAAATAAAGGAATGAAATTAAACAATTACACAGTTTGGTATCGGCTTGTGTTTGATAAGAAATATTGAGACATTAATTGTTTTAAGCACACCTTGATTAAAATTAATCTGTTTGGGTTTTCTGACAGCAAGCGCGTATGAGTCACCGCGCGTGGGTCTTAACAAGGTGTATTTTTATTTTTATAGATGTAATGTAGCCATCAATAATTCGGACATCTTTTGTGTGTTTCACTATAAAACGACTGACCTTCCGATCGTCATGACCTTATAAAGTATTACGATTTATGTTTTACATTAAAAACAGAATTAATCATAATTTTTTTATAGCAGTATTTATCATTTATTATTGCGTTGTCACAATTTTTTTCAAGTTACTTTATAGATACTATCAATTGTTCGTTTCTTACGTTTATCTTAGGGGGCATTCATAAACTATGTCACATCTTATTAGTTAGGAAGGGGCTCAACGAACTGTGACATTGTAGTTTTGATCTTCATAAGTGCTTTCTTAGGGCCTAAATTGAATAAAGAGTTTTGATTTTAATTGTATGATAAGCTTTTTTAGCGATACGTGTATAACATCTAAAGTATTTAAATTCTTAAAGTTTAATTGTAACGAAAAACAAAACAACATTATTAATTTCGATATTGCGAAAAAGCGTTTTAATTAGAATATCAACATTGATTATTGATGTTTTAACATATAGATTTCTAAATTTAAAATTTAACATATATGAGATTAAACCATGAGAGGGTAAGCACATGTATGTGACAATCTATAGCAATGAAAAAAAGGCTCCAAAAATTATGTAATTTGTGGATGACTACTTAATGTATGTGCTAGATTTTTTCAAAATACTGTTTCAACTGTCGAAACCTTACATCGACATTTTTTACGGCAAATTTTACGTTTATTGTTTGTTTTAAATAATTCTTAAAAATGATTACCTCATTGTTAAAACTTCTGCAAATAAATTTGATCAAACATAAAATCTTATAAATATTTCAACAAACGTATTGGCGGTACCAAAGTATTCAAATCCTGGTCGCTAATGAATATTAATACGTTTACATACATCACATCAGAAGGCTGATTTAATCTGTATAAGAACATTTATTATGAATATTGAGCGATTTAAAACTCTCGCTGTGAGGTATTACGGTTTTACCAACAGATCTAGTGTTGCTCTCATTTTATAAAAATATTAGCGGGCTCGGTGGACGTTATCCCGCCCTAATAATGAAGAAAACCTTGACGAATTATATACCTAAACTTCCCTTATGAATCACTTTATCGACTGGTGAAAACCGGATGAAAATCCGTTCAGTAGTTTTTGATGTTATCGCGAACAGACAGACAGACAGACTGAGGTGGCAGAGGACTTTGTTTTATAATATGGAGTGATGGTAAATTCAATTGCTTTCACCAAAACTTTGATTTTTGTCCTTCTATTATAAATGAGCTGTAATTTCGATCCTATTTAAATGAAAAATAATAATAAAAATAATGTAAAAAGTTCTCATTATCGGGAACAAGGTCTCAAGGATCAAGATTCGAATCCGGTATCAATTTTTACCCGTTTCTTATTTGTATATTATGAACCGTGACTATTTATTAAAACGAGCTAATTAATGACCAATTTTCGTAACCTTTACTGACATGCAGTGTAATTATAGTCTATAATTATGAGTAATATTGTGGTTTTTTTATGGTCATTGGCACAATTAACCTTGTCAATTGTATTTATTTCATTAATATATGAAAGTACGATATTTTATCCATTAATACAATCTGATATACGCTAATACTTTTAAACGGAGGCAGATTATTATTTTTGGATATCGGTGTCACATATGAAAATTAATAAAATACAGGTATCTGATTTTAATTTCAAAATAACAGCTTTTTACTAAATCGATATGAAAGTATACACGGCACTTACAACCAAAAAAATACAAGAATCATTACATTACAAAATGAGTTAAATCCAATTTTAATCGACTATATAACATATGTGTCGAATAACATCATAAGACTTGAGACACCCAAGCCAACCTCACCTGCACGTGGTGCACCCTGCTGAATAACGAACGAGGCAATGGCGAAAGCGGTGTGGTAGGGTTTTACAGCTTGACTGGGTTGCAACCACCATGTATATGGCGTAAAAGCCCGTCATAATGATTCGCTTCTGCCGGTCGCGGTTGGGGATCAGCCTGTGCATATCCAGCTCTTTGCAGCATGACAGCGGCGACCAGCGATGGATAGTGTGGCATTGTTTTTGGACTGTACTGTACTTACCATCAGGCATGGTGCAGTCATTTTGCAGTGTTACTATAAAAAAAAATTGTTAAGAGATTTTTATACACCGAAGTCGAAGTTCAAATTTTGCCGTTCATAGTTTTTAGTTAGTTTTTTATGATCTTCATATACGATATGTGCAACATTTGAAGATTTTGGAATAAGAACGTAAAGTAACAGTAACCGCTAAAGTTACATTTAGCTTATTCTAAAATGTAGCGGCTTAGTTTTAAAATGTTTATATGTCTGTTTGTTCCGGCTAACCTCCAAAACGGTTGGATCGATTTTGAAAGTACTTTCGCTGGCAATAGGATTGCACTTTTATATAATCCTAATATAATATAATAAGGGTAGCTGCTAGTAATGTATGTATGTATGTAGTATTTTCACCGAGTTTTTATTAATCCAATTTCTTGTATATTTATTTTAATGGAGTTTCGAAACAACCTTCTGAATAAATACTTGAAAGTTATAATATAATCCAGAAATGAATGACCTTTAATAAATATATGAAACATATATACGTATTTAAGGTACCATAGTAAGTAAAAATAACATATGGGCGTTTTCTATATTTTTATTTAAACGCAAGGAACAGATGTTTGTAAATGCGAAGTGTATTCCAAGAAAACTGTTCGCGGGAAAATGATGAATGATCGTGAAATTGCTTTAGAAGCAATTCCCTCTTTGGTGCGTAGTTGTAAAATTTAAATTTACGACAATATTAATTCCGGTATTAATTAACAATGGAAAATGAGAAATTATTTCAAATGGGATTTTTATTTTGCATAAACTGTATTTTCTGTAATACGAATTTAAAAAGATTTAAACTTAATAAACACGATATATGTATACGTATACAAGCGGGCCGGGCGGGCGTTGTCCTGCCTTGATAATAAAAAAAATCTATTTTTTAATCTATCTATTCAACCGCAGCGCCACCTACCGGGTCCAATTGTCCAATCTAAACTATTCCGGGATCCACTGAAACACGCACACAAAATTTCATCAAAATCGGTCCAGCCGTTTAGGAGGAGTTCAGTGACATACACACGTATAGAAGAAATTTATATATAAAGATCATACATATAGGTTCAATATAAAATAAATTGCATCTTTATTTACGCAATCTATTTTCTTTTTTATATTTCCTTCACCTAACGATTTTTGAATACTAATACCTCTTTTGTACAAAATTTCATTAAAATCGGTTGAGAATAAAAAAATGTTAATTTTTTAATTGTTCTTAAAGTATTATCATTAATTCTTGTACAACTACAAAATTGTATAAGCTTCCGATATACAAAATATCATACAGATAAAAAAAATATCACTTCGCCCCGAGTGTGTTAAATTTTTTACGTTTTTATTATAAAACTTACCGATTGCATGAGATTTTTTTACATTCACTCAATACAAAGCATTGGAATGACACAAAGAACAAAATAAATTCATCGTAAATATCAATTCACAGATCAGAATTATAATCATAGTGAATTATCTCTATTAAATATTTGCATTACGTTATACGTTAACCAATTCGTTCTAGTTTAGATTCCATATTATTTTTCAACTCATGTGTTATTACTTAATCGTATTTTAAATTAATATTTGTTAGACGCATAAAATTAGTTAACACCATAAATGTCCCAATTTTTTTTCTTACTCGTTTTAAAGTTATTTATAAAAACGGAGATGACCAACGAGATGACGACACACCTATACTCATCTATATTAATAAACGTTAGTTTTGTCTGTACATTTCTTTTTTTTTCCAAAATTTTGCGATATGTATTTATTATTAATGTGATGTTAATATATATTAACAATGTTGATAATACATAAGACAGAAAAAAAATTATAAGTGTGCGATAGTCCCTACGATCTAACAGAAAATAATGTGATATAGATTTCAACGTTTCTCTCTCTCTCTCATTCTCTCACGTCCTAAAACGGAAAACCTATATATGCATTTATAATTACTATGCTTTATGCTTTTCGCTACACACTCCCAAAAGGAGTTCCACTTTAAAAACAAAACAATGCTATCGATGCAATAAAGTAAGGTTATAGTAATGTAATATCGGTAAATTTTAATTAATATAAACAACCTACTTCCTTGAAGCATAACACTTTGGGAGAGTTTAAACATTGTTAATTTCTTATCGCCCGTTAAAATAAGTTACTATCGGAATCCTTCCTACACATCGCTGCCTACACGCTCCGCCCGTTCCAATACACGCTGACGCTGCATTCAGTGCCGCACCGCGACCCGTGTAGCTTGTTCGCGCGCCATCGAAACGTCAAATTTACCGCGCTTTTTATATTATTATTTATTTCTCATACAAAACTGACGTCTCGCACAAACCGTAAAATGTCCGCGGACGTTTTAAGTGACGATATAAAATCGCGTCTCCATTTGACGATGAAAACCGTAGGTCAGGACAGGATAAGGAGAGCGCGCGAGAATAATGAAGATGTGGCCATACTGTCCATGTTTCTGCCAAACGCTACAGCTGAGAGGGAAAACAAGAAGTTCAGTTGTGCTCTGAGGGATAGATGTCAGCTCGGTGATCCGCGGAAAACGATCGCAGGTGTTTATTTGTATTTGCTTAACACTTATACAGCTAAATAAACTGGAAATAAAATTATGAATATATTCATGTGAATTGATGTACCACCGTTATAATTTATACAATTGTACAAATAATGGCATCTCGTAGATACGAATTCTGCCAGTGTCAAGTTAGTCATGGAAGTGTCACTTTATAGGTAGTATTAAATATTAATTGTATAATTTTGTTCTTCCAGATTAGGCTACTGAAATACCCAAGGACAAATACACTAGATATCATGGTTAAATAAGTAAACATATATTTACATAATAATCACTTAGTTATTGTGTTATGTTAAAGTTTAATTTTGTTACTAGATATAAAATTGGTCCGAGTATAGACAAACGGAGAAAACACATACAAAAAGTTAATTAAATCACACACTTTAACGAAATGTTTTATAATCTATTCATGTATGAATTATTCAAGGACAAAAACACTGTAATCTAATTTATAAACATTTGTTCTTACAGATGTTTAAATGTTTATTCAACTTCACTCAATGTTAAATCAATATGTGTAGTATATTTAGTTTTGTCAATCAGTCGTCTGTTATAACAAAATGACGTGATATTTTCTGAGCATATAGAGAACGTTTTTTTTTAATTATTTGTATGTTTTTAAGAATTGACCATACCTGATATTAAATGACGTGGTCTAAAATTGTAAACATGCTAAAGATAGAGGCGGATATTCAAGTACAGATACCAGAACTCATCCATAGGCGCTTGGCAGATTATCAACTGAAAAGTGTTAGCTAAATAAGCTGGTATTAGAAAAAGGCTTGCCAACACGTATACTATATTTTCATCCCAAGGTTTTCCTTCGCGGAACGTTTCGGCTCATAGCAGGAATTTAACCTACATCTATCGAAAAGATGTTCAAACATGCCACTACAAGTTGTGATCGCTTCACATGCACAGTAAATGAATAATTTAGGGATTGATACTCGTATCCAATTGCATTCTAAAGAAGTTCAAATATTAAAACGATAAGGCGACAAGTATTCAATTCGAGAGTGCTAGAAACAAACTCTAATAAATAACCCACTATCATAATATTTTCATATCTTAGTAATGTTTCCCTTCTCCAGTATCTTGAAAATCGTTCAAGGATTCCATCCCAATAAAGACTAAAAAGTATCTTATGTTTTGCTAGAACTGATGTATCTTTAAATTTTTGACCTCTCATGTGTGTAAGTCGTTTCTGAGACAAAATCAACAATGATTGAGAGATACTTGGCGTAGGAAAGTAAGAAAGTTACTTACAATTTCTTGAAAAAATAACGTGGAAGTAAATTGTGTATTCTCGCCAATACGCCAATAATAACGTCTTGCTTTCAAGTCCCGTATGTCGACAATTCGCGACATAACATCTAGAGCAATTGTGGTTAGAAAATATTGCTATAATTCTATTATTGATTATTTGACTATTTGATACAGCGTTAAGAGCGGAGTTTTTAAATTTTTTATTAATTAACCAGTTTAAAGTATATCTTTGAAGTGAAACTTCTAATGGGAGGATATAGAAATTCTGATCCGTTACCTTTTTGCGTGACGGAAAGGGGTGGGTGTAAACACCATGGCGAGTAGAGTTCTCCCGGTTCTCGTTCGATCACTGAAGTTAAGCAACGTCGGGCGTGGTTAGTACGTGGATGGGTAACCACTTAGGAGCGCCGCGTGACGTTTACTTTTTGCTTATTCATTTTTTTAATTAAAACGTTTCCCTAGAATACAAAAGTTTCACATCTACGTCTTTACGAGATGACTTGCTTTTTTTAAATACTTATTACATGGTAAATAAAAAGATATATAATGTTATAAAGTCGCTTCTAGGAGAAAGTATTAAAAAACAAGTGTATCTTTTCTCATGTTTCTTAATGCAGGTTCAAGTTTAGTTTATTTTTGTCTATAATACAATCCACCAAAGGAAAATTATTTTATTGCTGTTTTACGACTAATAGATGATATTATTTTAGGCCAAAGTGCGGTGTACGGTAGCGTGGGGGAGCCGTTACTATGGAAGTAATAATAAATTACCTTTAGGATTTTTTATCGTTATTTGACATTCGAAATATTTATTCAAACTTGACACATATTTATTTTAGTATTATAATAACTTGCCCGCGTCTTCACTTTTGTGTATTTTAGTATATTCGAAGTAAAGTTCATTACGATAGGCTCACCTGTGAGATGTTAACAAACAGAGTTATATTTCTATTGAATAATATTAAGCGTGGATTTAAATTTATCAAATCGTATGTTTTTGATCAGTTTTATCTCAATTCAGTAACGTTTTTTATTACGTTTTCAGCAGTTTTTGACCAATAAATATTCTTATTTGATAAGTTACGCTTTTGTTTTTAATTTTATATTACTTTGATATGTTTATGTGGTGACCTGTTAGCGTAATACTGCATATTCTAATTACCTCAAACCACCCATATATGTTTAATACTAGGTTTTATTCGCGGGGTTTCTCGCGTTAATGTAGTGTTAACTTTTACCTCGGGAACAGTACTCTTTCTATACAATGTATACAAAAATTGTATAATGATCGGTTGAGAAATTAAGGCTTAAATGTGTAACAAACAAATAAACGAACAAACAAACTCACATTCGCATATTATAATATTAGTACGGATGATTTATAACCGTGACTATGAATTGCCTTAATAATTTTTAATATTCATTACATATAGAAAAATATTATAATAAAACTGCTATATATTGTCTATGCGACCCTACTTTCAACAGATTAAACAATACAGCAGTAATTAAGTAACGAATGATAAAAAGGTTTCATAAAAAAAGAACGGTACATGATTCTTAACTGCCTTTTCATCCTTTCGAATCATTAAGTTTTGTTTTATAAAGACATTTAGTTCATTCAACTCGAAAATTATTCGATGTTAAATGTTGTAGAAATCTCTTGTTTTTACTTCTTACACTGTTTAATTTTGTAATATCCGATTAAATTATTCAACTTAGACAGCATTCATCCATAGCATATTGCTGCATCGTTATTAATCACACACTGAAGTGTCAGTCTTTTTGACATTTGACAGGAGATCATGAGTAATGTCTTTCCCGCCAAATGTCTATTCGTAGATAGGAATTTTTTCCTCTTGTACTAGTTGCCATTTCTGCCGCTTGCGTTCGCTAAAGTAACAACTATTACAATGAAACTGATGTTCAGGGTTGGGATGTCACTCTTGTAATTTCGTGGCATTTTGTAGCTGGCCATGTTGTTTTAGTCATAATAAATTTAAAAAAAAAGAAACAGTTGTCTATGAGTCAGTTCAAATCCTACAGGTTGACGTCATCTCCTTAGTTACAACCGTGTGTACGAACACCTGTTTAATTAAAAATTAATTATTAAATTGTATTGTTATATTAATTTAATAAAAGAATAGTGATTTATTGTAGTAAAATCACGGTTATTAATTCCAAGCTACAAAAGTGAAACAAAACAAAATTCATTTCTATCATGCTGGATTTTCCCGCTATCTCTAGGCTTGGGATAGGTTTCGATACGATTTACGTAAAGGGAGTTCATACAAATATCGCTTTTTATAACTTGGACAAATAATTATTAGAAACGAAAATTAGGAATAGAGGAACATGTTAATAATCTATATATTTACTGGGCAACCTTGAATTCGATTTTTCTTTAATTTAAATAATCAGTTCCGCGTGGTTTTACAATTTAGACCTCATCCCAGCGGTTTGCTCCGTGTATTTAATAGATGTCGATCGCCTTGATCTTGTTACCGAGTTGAGATATGCGATGAGAATTTATAATAATGTGTTTACGAGACATGTTTTAAAAACAGCTCCGGTAATTACTACCGGAAATAAGAATGACAACTGTACGGAAGTATCGATTAATACTCGAAACATGAACGTGACACAGACAACCGGTTTATACAGCCAACGAGATCACCTTATCCTTCTGCCAGAGAGAAAGTATAGTAAAAAAGGAATAATAAAATATTAAAATTTACAAATCTTGTTCTAAAAACTGTTTATATCCGTGTGATTATGATATAAATGCTGTTGACTTGGCGAACATACTATTGACCTCGTGTTTGTACTAATGACATAGTATATATATTAGCTACTAATGAAACTTAATAAATTATTATTGACTGAATACCTTAAAATACAGTTGGTGACTACTGCATTGGTTTCTCATATGGATTTTATATAAGTATGCTCACATAGTCAATATGATTCTCTCAATAATCACACATTCATATATTTTGTCATATTTGCTAAGTGTAATAAATAGGTAACCGCATATTGAAAAGTTAATACATTAGTAAATTTTTTTACTAATAGTAGAATAAGTTTCGCCATTAATAGTATCTCATTTGTAAAGAGTCAATAAATGTTATTGACCTTTACTAGGGGTGATCGTTTAATTCCCCCTAGTAGAGGTATATATATATATATATACGCTAGTGGAGTCTGTGTAATTTATTCCGTAACTTTTACTTTCCTATATTTAAAAAAATTACTATCGTGATACAACTTTATAACTCGAATTTCTTAACTCATTTTTCTTGCATTGTACAAAAGCTAATATTTTGTCGTATTTTATAAACGGAACGAGGATTAATTAGAATTTCTAGCAATTTTTCCATGTCCTAACGTATATTGTATACGTGTCTTTTATTGATTTCTTTGTGACTTTTTTCGTAGTATGAAATGGCTAACACGTATTTAGTTTATATGGTTTTACTTAGTATTTAAAGTCCATATATTTATTTGTAATTACATAGTTTTAAGAAAACCGCAATTTTAGGTGAGGCAGCTTAATAATAAGTTTACCGATTTCTTAAAAAAAACTTTCAGATGGCTAGTAATGATTTTTTTCTTGTGATAATTAAATAATTATTTTATTCGATTAATCATAATCGAGTCGAATATAATTATACAATTAGTCTCCAATTAATATAACCTTACATAAAACGGTGTCTCGGTTCAAGGGCTCAATTTAATTAATTGACTTAAGTCACAGTAATGAAGTGCGAACTGTCTTATGTGGAAGGAATTAAGGCCCGAAATGGAAACGTACTTTTTATTGATTTTAACTATGTCGTGGGTAATTATTAATGGGGCATTTTAGTAGTTATAATTTGTGATTTATTACGAAAGGTACAAACGAAAATTGTCGTTGCAATTTTTTTTTATTATAATTTTTTTTTCTTACTTTCTCGATTGATTGAGAGATATAAACTGAAGCCTTTTGGTTAAGATTACCTTTATCACGGTCTTAAAATAATCTATCACTAATTACATATTAAATTACGCACTAATATGTTGGCACATTTAAAATAAGCCAAGTCTAATTTTAACCGTTCTTAAGTTTTTACGCTTTTTTTTTAAAGATAATCATGAAAATATAAAATAAAGCCCCTACCGCGTCTGTATATCTGTCGCTATAACTCAAAAACTACTGAACGGATTTTCATGCGGCTTTCACCAGTAGCTAAAGTTTTTTTTTCTTTTCTCGAACGCTATTGTCCTAGCAAGGACTTAACAGCTTTACTGGACTACTAGTAGATAAAGTGATTCATATGCAAGGTCTAGGTATATAATTTATCAAGGATTTTATTATGACCAAGGCAACGTCCGTCGGTCCCATTAGTATATTATATATGTAAACTTATGAAGATCACAAAAAAAGTAAAAATCTTATTAATTAGAAAATTTGAATTTCGTTTACTGTATGATTTAAATATATGAGGGATTAAAATCGGACTTGATTCATTTTTAAATGAAACGAAACAAATCACCTGTAATTTGATACTTATATCCAATTCTAGCTCGTTAGTATCGATCATCTCGCACGGTATATGCGAAATTGTTGTCAAACACTATAGAATTCTCCCACTATTCACCGTAGATAAATGTGTGAAATACTGAATATATTGATTGTAACATGAACAAACCATGAACGTGTCTTTATAAGGCGTCAAGAACAGATGGCGTTGTGGATCACCTCGGCCTTGTTGGTCACTACTGAGCCTCTTTGATATCGTAACTTATCGATAATGAATCACAATCTTTTTCATATAAAAGACACGTCTTTAACGTTTCTTAAGTACTAGTACTATTAATTTATTTATAATATGATGTCTCTGGTTATCTTGCCCACAACAATTGTTTGCGCGAATAGTTAACACGGCAGAATTGTAGTACAAATTCGGCATAATTTAAGGTAAATTAATTAATTCAAGCATAAAGGCTGGCAACATTTTTTAGCAGACTATAGTGTATCTCTAAGAAATAGAAATTATATCTATTGATACTGTTCGCATTTTTTGACAATTCTTGGTCTAAGTTGTCAATGGGACTGTCCATCTGAATAATTACAGTACTATTTTATAATATAAATAGTAAATTCAGGGAATCTATTCAATAATAATTGATGCTTGAAGAATGTTCTCGTGGGACGGAGATTACTGCTGTCTGGCTAAAATAAAGAAAAAAAAAATCAGTTGTCAAAATAAAAAAAACGTTAATATCGCAATATATTATTATACTTTTCTTAAAAACAAACAGCGTCAAAAACAATGTTCTCACGTCGTGGCGTGTGTTTTCACGGATGACGGACCGCTCGCCTTCAACCGGAGCGGTAAATGGAAAAAATCATTCCGCATATATTAAAAGAGTAAATTTTAATAACAAACAGCGATTGAGATTTAACCATGTGAGCTATATGCACGTGTACTGAACGCTTGCCCGATAAAAATGTTTACCGCCAAATACATAATAGAAAAACAAAATGGCCGTCGTACACTATACGTAATCAATTTTGCATGGTAAAGTTTTATGTTCGTTTTACGATTACGAATGAGAAATTAAAGGCGATTATGCGTATATCGATGGAAAAATACTGCTTACATAATATAGGACTATTAATGAGGAAGCTGTATAGACCATAACATTATTATGGTACCTAACAATTATGAAGCAGCATTCTTCTATTTTCTAGAAATTTCGATTTCGTTTTATATAATTAGAACATTAGATATTTGTAATCAGTAGTATTTCTTCTGTTAATTAAAAAAAAATAATATCGACTTCATTGCGTTTAGAAAAACGTATATAATACTAGGGGACCTGGCGGACGTTGTCCTGCCTTGATACTAAAAAAAATCCTAAAAGTCAACCGCAACGCCACCTACCGCGTCCAATTGTGAATCTAAACCATTCTCGGATCCACTGGAACACACACACAAAGTTTTACTAAAATCGGTCCAGCCGTTTAGGAGGAGTTCAGTGACATACACACGCCCAGAAGATATTTATATATAAAGATTTTTTTGGCGATTATTATGAATAGCAGCATAATACATTAAATGTCTATGAAACACCTTTTATTTTCTTCTCCATGAAATATCTTTAAAAAAACAGCACACATAGTTGTTCGATTTTATCTAAAAGTTTTTAATCGCCAAAGCAATAATGAACGGTGTCGTAAGCGATAATTACTAACAACTAACCTTCTTACAACTGATGTACATTAATATGTAAACTTGTGTGTATCTTTCCAAACAAAGTAAATCAAACAATGGGCGTGTTTGAATCACATTAGTCGTAACGATCCGTACCATGTCGCGTACTGTATACCTAACAGAATATCTAGATTTCAATAATTGCTTATGGCGAAACTGATTCAATTTTTATGTATGGGAAATAAATGTACCTCGCGCCCAATTTAATCTCTTTGCAAAGTAACTATCGTCTCGGGTATGACAACTCCTTATGTTTTTAATATAGATTGTGTTATTAAGTAAGTGCAATTATGGAATTAGTTACAGCAGTACCTTTGCGTAATTAGACCGCGGAAACAAAACGTCTTGCCTAAAATAAGGTTACAGTTTTTAAGTTGTTTTTCAATAGTTAATATAAATTATTTATTAGTCAATATAAATTATAATGAACACTTAACATGAGACGAACTCCCTTAATACTAAACAAGTCGAAATCAGTTCAAAAAGGTAATTATGTTTTTTTTAAACCGAATCAAATAGCGTTATAATGTAGAATAGGCCGACGAAAATCGACGATTTAAAATCTCATTTCTATAAGTAAAACATTACGTAAACCTATTTAAATAAACGTAAACCTACATATTTGTTTTGGGTGTGCAGTTAAAAGCCAATTGTAGTGTTCTATCAGCGCCCATAATGTCTCGTAAAACCGGTGTGCTTGAATATAATACAGAACGCGTGTGTTTGCACCTCGCGTCCCACACCGGTACGCGCTGACATCACCGCGGTCTCTTGAACGGCCTTCGGGACTGTAATGTTTGGGCGTCGGTCTACTATTAGAATAAACTATTGACTTTAGTATAGGGCAGTGGTTGGCAAACTGGGGCTCGAGAGCCGCATACGGCTGTTTCTCTTCTTCACTGTGGCTTTTCCAAAAAATATTTAGTTCAGACACGGAATTTTATTTATTAATTTGACTTGTAAGAAACAATAACAAAATCAGACAATAACACACATCAATGTAATTGTACGACTCTTTATGTATTGGTAAGATATAACTCTAATGGTGTATGCATCGCACGCCGCGATAGGTTTCGAATGGCAGGATTTTTTCCAACTTATTTGACTTGAGAAGTTACTAAATTATAGCGGGTACATCAAAATCCGTTTAGTATTTTTTGCGTAAAAGAATAACAAATGTCCATCCTGACAAACATTATCATTTTTAGAAGTAATAGTATAGCAATACACGACAGTATGGCCGTATCTTTATCGGCTAATCACCAAACCGCACAATCGTGCTGTGAGCTTGCAACAGAATGCAACAACGTTCAGATTCATGGCAGCCCCGTTAATATGACGTTTGTATTATGTAACCATAAAATATTGTATCGAAATAACGAAGCTTTCATCTCTTAGAACTTGGAATAACTTGACATAAGTCTGTATCGTGATTTGTACAGTTTATGTATCCGTTTTTTTTTTAATACATAAAATATATATTTTTTGTAGTGAGTCAATTTTGGAAAATCCTTAAAGTTTTTATTTAAATTGTCCCATAGATAAATCGATACATTGATAACGTGAATTTCTGAGGGCAGCTTCCCACCCCGTCCTCGCACTTGAAGTATTGAAGAAATTGAAAACAATTCTTCCCTTTACTATACGACCATTTCATAGAATGAATGACAACTATACAACGGACAAATCTGTTAATTGTTAATATATAATAAAATATGACAGAGCGTTTGTACTTACATAATACTTCTTTACAATAGTCATATAATGAAATACTTTTTAAAGGTAAATGTTTATGGAATTTGATGAAGATGTGATAGCTAGATCCAGACAATTTCTTGATTACATGCATCCGTCAATCAGGAGAAAATTTCTGATCGATAATGGAATGAACTTATAAAATTATTTTATAGGTACTTTTGCTGAAATTTAATTATTACTAGCTGTACTCGCAGTTCCGCACGCGTTTTTTTTAAATCGAGCGATCTCTTCCAGGCAAACCTAAGGAGATATTTAATTTTTAAGAATTTGTAAGAAATTGCAAAACTATAAATAACAAAAAATAACGCTATAAAACAGTTCTATTAAGACAGCGAGAGGTACTACCGGTGTAGATATTTTTTAAATAATGACAAGGATCTTGCTTGTCAATAGCACAAGGAGTGTGTTCCAGCGTGAACCGCGAATGAGCTGTTATAAAATTTATTATGACAGATAGGAAATTTAAAATTTGAAAACCATAAATGTAGATTCTACCGCGAGAA